>JAUZSU010187431.1:0-12244 GCA_034780255.1 Parotocinclus maculicauda
ACAGTACCTCGATGGGTAGCACCACTGCCTCACAGCAAGAAGGTCCTGGGTTCAATCCCAGGGTGGAGCAGCCTTCTGCTGTGTGGAGTCTGCATGTCCTCTCTGTCTCTGTGGGTCTACCCCAGTTACTCCAGTTTCATCCTGTAGTCCAAAGACATGTTGGGTCAATCAGTTACTCTAAATTGGCATTGCATATATGTGTGTGTGACTAGTCTTGAGATAAACTTGTGTATAGATATAATCTTGTCTGTTGCTGAAATGGCCACTGATAGTGACATTAAAGAAGCCAAATAAACAAAAACAGTAGCAAGTAGTGTAACCTCTTAGACTTGAGCAATAGCAGCATCAAGTTAATGGGGATGCAAAGTCGACCCTTCTACAGTCTGAAGAAGCTTGATCAGAACTGTCCTTTTGGGAAGGGTAGCAGCCAAGAAACCACAGGGTGAAAAGGCTAAGATGTGAGAAGGCTCACAAGGATTGGAAGATCTGTGGAAAAAGAGTTATGAAGTAATTAATTAAATTTGGAATTTGTGGGTCCTATCAAAGACAATGTGATATATATGGTCATTATACCATTTGCTAAAACAAATCTATTATTGGGTTTCTTAAGAAAGGAAGTGCAAGGAGAATTTAATGTTTTATTAACCACAGTAGTCTCCCATATTATAGGTCTATGTCTCTTACTGTCCACACCATACTTTTAATAATTGCTCATTTTGTGATAATGTCTGAATAACATACTTAATCTATACTGTACTTAGTAGTGCTGTTTGTGTAACTGAATGTTTCCCATAAATTGGCTACTTTAACGTTGGTCGATTTTTGTATATATATTTATTTTTTTTTACTTACCGTTGCAAGATGAGCAAAAATATATAATTTCACTGTAAACATCTTTCACTTGCTTCCTCCTCACCATATTTACTAGACATTTTTCGACAGGAAGTATCTTCTGCTGAGCTTAGAATGAACTGCTTGCTGTCAAGTCTGTACAAGATTAACTTAGGCTTGTGCTTTCCTCTCTTTTCTCAGGAGTCTTACACGTACAAGGATCCCATCACAGAGTTTGTAGAGTGCCTGTATGTCAACTTCGACTTTGACAGTGCTCAGAGGAAACTCCGGGAATGCGAGTCGGTAAGGCTTACCTCCTATTGTGTGTGTTTGCGCGCGCCTGCTTAAATAGGCAGGTCTATAATTGCTCAGGTTGTCGTCTTCTTACTTGCATTCTGTTGGTTGGAGGCAAAGCATGTCTAAAGCTCACATGTCCTGTCCTTGCCAGTTATTCCCACACTTCTAATTCCTCTCTTTGCAATCCATTGCCTTTTCTCGATGGACAGTTTCAGCTCAGTGCTTCTGTTTTGTCAGAGTTGGACCTTAAGGTCTCTTCAGGAAGGAAGCATTAGGAGTGAAACAAATTAACTTTACTTATCCATTATAGTGTGAAAAAATCTTGTGGCTTGAGATGGTGTGATGTGTTCTTGCATATAGGGGTTTTTGTGTATGGTGATGAACTAGAATGTTGGTATTTTTGACAATTTGCTTGATTGCTGTGTCTGGGGCGCTTTTAATTGGAACCTAAAATTAAGGCATTCTTGACTGATGTAAATTACTGTGTAAAAGTCTTAGTCCACCACTTACAATAGATATACCATAAATTTTGCAATGGTATAATTGGCATCGTTACAATATATCATCAGTCTTTTTACAAAAATACAGCAAGAAAATACAGGACATTTGTATGTGCTGTATTTTTTTTTATTTTTTATTTTTTATTTTTATTATTTTTTTTTATTTATTATTAAATCTACCAAGAAAAAACAATTTTTATAGGCTGTAGTTGCAAGTGTTTAATGTGACCTCCGCTTAACTCTAGCAACAGCAGCACCTGGCAGCGTCACCGGGATGCCAAGTTGACCCTTTTAGTCAGAAGAAAATTAGCCAGTAATGGTGTAGCTGCCAGAAGCTTTTTTGCTCAAGTGTTATGGGAGGCCACACCTAATAAAAGGCCACGGTAGCTGGAAAAAGATATTTTTCCAGTTTTTGAACCATGCATACAAATTTCCTGTTTTAAATTCTAGTAAATAATAATTTCAATAAAGAGACTAAGTAATTACATATGTTAATTTTATAATAATTATACCAAAACAATAGTACATCTAATCTAATGGTGGCCTAAGACTTTTACACTGTAGCGTATGTCAGGAAGATAAGACATACAATACTGTGTTTTTTAATTAATACATTTATATTTAAGTGCTGTAAACACTTTCGACGGTGTTATTACTGACATGCAGACCATACTGCGCACATTCAGCCACTGAGCTAAAGCACTGCATTTAACAAGACCTCTTTGATTTAATATAATCATCAGGCATCGATGGCATTGGCGCACAGCACAGAGACTGTAATGTGGTAGAAATTATGAGGCAAGGTCACTTCTGCTATATATGTAGTGTACGTAATAATATTCTTGCAGAGACGAATTCTTGCTGGCCACAAGCACACTGTCAAACCACATAATTATGATGATGAAGGCCTCCTCCCCATCTCAGAAAACAATTGCCCTCAATAATGCAGTCAGACGACTGGGCAAAACATCATGCATAATGCAGATGAGGCATCATCTTGGGTGTGAAACACAAACTAATTTTAAATGAAAGAACCGCTCTTAAATGGATAAAGCAGGTTTGTCTAAATGGTTAGATTTTGGTGTATTTTTGCTCTTTAACTCTTTAAATTTATATGGGCTTCCATGTTATTCATAGATGAAAAAGAATGCGCATGATTCTTTCCAGCAGGTACAGGAATGCGTCATTTATCATCCCTTTTAAGTTCTATGAAAAATATAGAATATTAGGATGCCTAAGATTAACAGAAAAAAAGTACAGTTTCAATGTGATCAGGTACTATTTCAGAGGTGGATCATACTCGGAACTGCACTGACGCAGATGGTGGCAGCGTGTTATTTTGTGTTGAGCTGGTATGAGTGGATAACACACTGAACAGTGTTTTAAAACTCCTGCATCACTGCACTTTCGTACAGGCATTATCCTTATTACTCCACCTCATAGATGTAAAAACGGAGACATTGGATCATCTGCAGCTACACAGTTTTAGGCATCCTCTAATCATTCACCAGTGCTCACAGGACGCTGCGTACAGGATGCGGTGGTTTAGTTTCAGCAGCACTGTATGGTCCGATTTGTCTCACACCAGCTCAACACATTAACACTCCACCATCACATCAGTGCCACTGCAGTGCTCAAAATAATCCACCATCCAAATAGTACCTGATCTGTGAGGGTTCTAGCCATTAGAGAGCAGAGTAAAGGTGTCCAAGAATGTATGTAGGGAAACGGATTAACTACAATCATCTACAAATGTAGAACTACTAAGTGCAGTAGAAAATAAAACCTAAAGTATAAGCAGAACATTAACTGAAAAATATACAAAGATTTTTCACAGTACAGTACTTGCATAGCATGTTATATAGTCAAGTGAAGTTAGATTCATTTTTATAATGCTTTTTGCAATGGAACATTGTTTCAAAGCCATCCATCCATTATCTTCCGCTCAATCCACACGGGGTCGCGGGCCAGCCGGTGCCCACCTGTCAACTTTGGGCACAATGGCAGGAACAACCCTAGATGGGGCTTATGGGATTAAAGCTGGGTTATTTTAGTTTACTGGTATTGATGAAATGGCCATGGTACTATACACATACAGCACTGTTGCCCAGCGCTGCACTAGGACAGTTACAATTGTCAGCGTCACGTAAGTGACTGCATCATACTAATGCACACTCACTGCTTTTGCTACTTTCTCACTGACCTCTTTATATGCTGACTTGTCTGTCGGCACATTATGCACTGACTCCAGTGAGTCACAGTTTACTCTGCTGTTTGTTGCAACAGCTTTTTAAAATCACAGATTTTTAAATCAGTGTGACGAGTTAGTTTGTTTAAGAAAAAAATGGTCCATCACAAAGAACAAACATTAGTTTGCTACTCCTGATAGTACTGCAAATGTAGTGCATGTGTATCGGCATTAACCTCCTTATAAGCATTGAGCTGACAAGGCGGAGCCTGGATATGTGTGGCTGAGGATAAGGCAACATAGCAACAGTACTACGTGTGCAGGATTTTGGTTGTTTAGTCTTTACCACAACATGAGTATCTCGCGTGCCGTTGATATGTAACGCCCAATTTCATGCAACATATCATGCATACCTGTTTTATGAGCATTGTGCTCTTGTTTCAAAATAATGTCAAAGCATTTTATTTAATTCTGCGTAAACAAGGGGTTAAACAGTTTAACTTTTACTGTATTCCTCATACTAATGCTACATGGCTTTTGGCATCTTTTCTAGGTACTGGTAAATGACTTTTTCCTGGTGGCTTGTTTGGAGGATTTTATTGAAAATGCTCGCCTTTTCATCTTTGAGACGTTCTGTCGGATTCATCAGTGCATCAGCATCAGGTAGTGTCTGGGGAGAGTTGTGCCCTAATCCTCTTAGTGCTATAAATTGTGGTTAGCTCACTATGAATGCATTTCAGCTGCCAGATCACAGGACCCAGAGCCAAACCTGCAGAGAGTGGAAATGAGCCATGTTGTTTTTGAAAGTGAAAGGTTGAGACAAAGAAAAAAGAACATGGCCACCTTCATGTACAGTGGAGGAAATAATGATTTGATCCCTTGCTGTTTTTAAGTTTGCTCACCTTAGATATGGAAAGTCTATAATTTTAAGGGTAGGTTTATTTTAACAGTAAAAGAAAGAATACCTAAAAGAAAATCCAGAAAATTACTTTATATAAATTTATGTGCATTTTGCTGAGAGAAATAAGTATTTGATCCTTTACCAAACAGTAAGTTCTGGCTCCTACAGCCCAGTTATATTCTCCTAATCAACTTGTTACCTGCATTAAAGACAGGTGTCCTAAATTGTCACCTGTATATAAGACACCTGTCCACAGACTCAATCATTCAAACTCTAACCTCTCCAACATGGGCAAGATTAAAGAGTTTTTTTAAGGATGTCAGGGACAAGATCATAGACCTGCACAAGGCTAAAATGGGCTGCAAAACAAAAAAGTAAGACGCTGGGTCAGGAAACGGCAACTTTTGGTTGCCATTGTAAGAAAATGGAAGAAAAACAAAATGACTGTCAATCGACCTCAATCTGGGGCTCCAAAAACAATGTCACCTCGTGGGGTATCCTTGATCATGAGGAAGTTGATGAATCAGCCTAAAACTACATAGGGGGAACTTGTTAATGATCTTAAAGGCAGCCTGGACCGCAGTCACCATGAAAACTATTGGTAACACGTTATACCGTAATGGATAACAATTCTGAAGTGCCTGCAAGGTCCCCCTGCTCAAGAATGCCCACGTGTAGGCCCGTTTGAAGTTTGCCAATGAACACCTGGTTGATTCTGAGAGTAATTGGGAGAAGGTGCTGTGGTCAGATGAGACAAAAATTGAACTCTTTGGCATTAACTCAACTCGCATGTTTGGAGGAAAAGAAATGCTGACTATGACCCAAAGAACACTGTCCCCACTGTCAAGCATGGAGGTGGAAACATTGTTTTGGGGGTGTTTCTCTGCTAAGGGCACAGGACTACTTCACTGCATCAATGGGAGAATGGATGGAGCCAAGTATTGTAAAAGCCAGCGTTTTTCCCTTCTCCATGACATTGAGAGAGGGTTGTGTCTGGGTCTTCTAGCACAACAGTGACCCAAAACATGCAGCCAAAGCAACAAAGGAGTGGCCTAGCCAGCCTCCAGACTTTACTCCTTTAGAAAACATGGTTGCCAAGCGTCTCAATTTTGCAGCCTCAAAATCTTAATGATTTAGATGAGATCTGCGAAGAGGAGTGGACAAAAATTCCTCCTGACGTGCACAAACGTCATCAAGAACTACAAAAAACATCTGACTGCTGTGCTTGCCAACAAGGGTTTGCCACCAAGTATTAAGTCTTGTTTGCTAGAGGGATCAAATACTTATATAAATTTATTTGCATTTCGCAGAGAGAAATATTTTATACAATGTGATTTTCTTTTAGATATCCCTCACTGTTAAAACAAACGTACCCTTAAAATTATAGACTGTTCATATCTTTGTAAGTGAGCAAACTTAAAAAATCGGAAAGGGATCAAATCATTATTTCCTCCACTGTATGTCCAAGCCTATGTTTTGTAACTTTTTCTGTTGTTTAGAGTTATTATAGCTACAGTATATGATGTTGTCTTCATTCATTCATTCATATTAACCTGGATGAATACATGTTCTGATCCATTCCTCAGAGATGTAGATTGAGGCATGTACTGATTAGTGTGGACACTAAAACATATTGATCTGAATGTAGCTTTTGCTCGTGTCTCTACCTTAATTTATTTCATTTTTGACCTTGTTTCCTGTGTACAGTATGTTGGCAGATAAGCTGAATATGACTCCCGAGGAGGCAGAGAGATGGATAGTAAACCTAATCCGCAATGCCAGGCTGGATGCGAAAATTGACTCCAAACTGGTGAGAAAGCCCAAAGGCGCCTCAATTAGTTGAATGTGCCAGTGCAGTGCAGTGTACCAAGTCTAATAATGTGGGTGATAAGCCATTCCAGTTTATCAGCGGTTTTTGTTCCCATGTGCCTCCTTTTTGAAGCCTCATCTGAGAGAGAGAATTTATGTTTAATAAAGTAAATAACAATTATAAAAGACTGTTTAATCCTTTTGGAGTTGATTGCATTGACAGGTTTTTTTTGTCATGGCTTCTGATTATATGAAAGCACCACCCAAAATGCTAAGTGACATTAAGCTGCAAATTTGGAGAAATTTCATTTTGGTATATCCCCATAATTAAATGTTCCCTATTTTTTTTCTGAGCAGTGTAAAATAATACCAGGCAGTGTTGTCCGAAGTGGATTTTGAGAGATGGAGTGGAGCAATTCCAAATGGGCTTAGTGTTTTACACCATACAAGACCATACAGTCTTGTATTCAAACCTATGCAGTTGGTCATTCCACTTGGCTTGCTTTCTCCAGTTTTATGGTATTATGGACAGTGACACAAAGCAGCTTTACTAAAAGCAGAGCTGTATAAGGAAGAAACTGGGCATTCCTTTGGATGGGATGAGACAATTTGATTAAATTATTGAGTCATTGTCAAGATTAATATAATAGAAAATGACAGTAAACGCTTCACAGAATTCAACAAGGAAGTTGGACTCCTGAAGCAGTATCAGTATCTGTTCTTCTGTACAAATGAAGTTGGATTACATTCCATGGTGTTTATGTACATTTCAGCCTTGAATTAAGTAGTTAAAAATAATGTGCCCCCATTAAAATTTGTCACAGAATTTTCTTTATTTTAAATAAAATTAATTTAATAATTTAATTCCTGCTGCCTTGACTATGGTAGCCTAGCGGTTAAGGTACTGGAGCATAAACCAGAAAGGTTCAGAGTTCAAATCCAAACACTGCCAAATCTACCACAGGTGTGTCCTTATGCAAGGCTCTTAAATGCTTGGATTGTAAGATTGTAGAGTTTTTAATTTGCTCCAAGTAAAATCGTCTGCTAAATGGTTTTACTTGCTATGCTTAGTGTCTGATGGACCCTGGGGTTGGTTCCTGCCTTGCCCCCTGTGCTGGATAGGCTCTAGTCTCTGTGACCCTGAATTGTGTTAGGCGAGAAGGAAAAATTAACGAATTACACATTTTTTATTATGCCTCGTCTGAAGTGTAATTACAGATTGCTTGTCTAAGTCCGTCTAATTGCTGGTCTCTGAAGAATATTAAACGATTCTACACGGCCATTGTTTACACTCTGTACTGATGCCAACAAGGTTTTTTTTTTATGTCTTAATTCTACTGCTGCTTTCGACAGGGTCATGTGGTGATGGGCAACAATGCTGTTTCACCATACCAGCAGGTTATTGAGAAGACCAAGAGCCTTTCGTTCCGCAGTCAAATGCTCGCCATGAACATAGAGAAGAAACTCAGTCACAGTAACAGGAATGAGGTATTGCATTTAAGATTATTTAATAATCTTTCATTTGTCTTCAGAACAGAATTGTATTGTTTTTAATCTGCTAATTTCAATTATGCTTTTAAATGTGTAATTTTAAATTGTTTGTCCAATTTTGAAAAAGTATAGCTTGGTCTTAGAAAATTCTACTGTCTTGTTATTCCCCGCTATGTATTTACCTTAGTTGGCCTTTGCCGTAGCTGGGTTTAAAATGCATTGTTTGTGTGAAAACTTCACATTGAAAGTGAGTCTACAGCATGTTGTGTTCTACCAAAATGTCTATGCATTGTTCAGACCGTTATTAATTACCCTATTTTCTTTACAGACACCAAACTGGGCAGCTCAAGACTCTGGCTTCTATTAGAGATACAGAAGAACAAAGTGGGCCAGTTGGAATTTCCATACTTAGTCATCCTACTAAAAAATATTTTCAATTACAAAATATTTTCCAGTATTACCTTAAACATAAAATAACAAGTTAATTTAGATTATCACCTTGACATTGTAGGCTACAGGTACAGTCTATTCCTGCATTTTATTTATATAGGGCTTTTCATGTAACCCAAAGATGCTTAATTTTAATGACATTTAAATTGCATGCATTTATCTTAGTTTTTATGCAGTTTCTTGAATTGAACCACAAAATATTGTCCACTTCTGTACATCGGTTTACTTCAACATTATTGCTAACTATAAAATAAAGACATTCCACATCTATGTCAAATGTGTATTACACACATTTCTACACCAGATAAGTAGACAAGTCTATTGATATTTTGTCTAGCGATATGGTATATTCATTTAAAAAAAGGTTATGCTGCCGGATAACGAAAAACTGCAGGTTTTAGTTATTTACTTAATTATTTACTAGCGTCACTGAGCCAAATGTGACCCAGCTGATGTATTATTTCATTAACCGTGCTACCTGGTGTTGTGTACATTTTGAATTCATAAACCAACATTTTACATTTAAAAAATCAAGTTGTTTATTTGGACTTTGAAATAATTAAATAGATGTTACTTGAACCAGATTAAGTGTTAACTATGATTAATCACAGCAACACTACTTTATTCATTCATATTTGATACTTAAGAGGTAACTAATGTTATTCAGCACTGCAACAGAGTGCTGCTGTAATAATTCAAACACAATACAGTTTTCTTGTGTGCCAGGCATGGTGTTAAACCATCCTGTCAGTTTGTCACACAATAATGAGCAAAACATTCATTGAAATAATTTACTACTCTCACCGACTCTGCTTTCTGTAGGGTAATGGTGCTGTACTGTTTTATGTAGACTGTAGGGAATAGTGAATGGGTCCCCTATTTGAGGTGCCTCAAATGTCAAACAGTGAAATGTGATTGCGCACAGCAAGAAGGTCCTGGGCTTATTCCCAGGGTGGAGCAGCCTGGGTCTTTTCCATGTGGAGTCTGCATGTCCTCCCAGTGCCTACCTGGTTTTACTTTAGGTACTGCGAAAGCCAAATAAACCAACAAACCTATATAATTGTGGACGATTACTTGACAAATAAGAATCTTTTTCTGCTTTAGGACTAATTGTTCAGTTTGGGATTGTAGCCAGAAGTTGGTTAACTTTTCACTACTAATTTACCCTTTCACGCAACTCTCCAGACTTTCTGCTTGGAAATTGTAATTTTGATTTGTGCTGCCATTTAACTTTAATCCATCCAAGTTTTAAAGTTTGTTTGTCAGTGTTTGTGAACCCACCCAAGCAATTTTCTTTGTCAGTGTCTTCCTGCTTGTATAAGTCTACAGTACATTTCTATCCACCTTTAAGATTAATTCCCCTCAGACATGTACTTGTTTGAGATCACAACGGACACTGTGACCATTCAGTGACTTAATGAAATGCATGTAAATAGTAACCAGTGTTAAATGACTGTTTTAGATATTTTTTGTTGTGAAGAATTAAGCAAAATGTCCTATACTAGTTGCATTTTATATTAACGCATTCTCCCAAATTACAGCATAAGGGGAGAGTATGGAGCCTAATTTGGAATTCACTGAGTATAGGCTGAGGCACACCCTGAATAAGGTGCCAGCGTATTGCGGTTTCATAAACGCACCGTCCGGCCTTCACCTTGAAAACCCCACTTGGGATTTAGAAGCTGTCTTTTCCAACAGCTGACTGATATCATCCAGTCAACACAGCTATTAGGTGCAGTTTAGTGGTGTCTATACTGCAGGCTGAGCCCCTCACAATAGCTAACGCTTTTTTGCTGTGCTTTTCAGTACGCTTTGCCTTGCACATTTTGCATATTCCTTCTGAAATGGCATGTGGTACAGCAGGTATGTTGGCACTTTGCTCTTGTGGTTTTTCTGTTACATTCTGAGGAAATTCATAAATAGAAGTTACAGTCTGAATGGGGTTTGACATGATTCACTATGCCATTCATCAGATAAGAATGCTTTATTAGCAACATTAAATTACATGTGAGTCTGAGTAATGTACTGTGGGTTTTTTTTGGGAGGGAGTGGAGGTTTTACTTTGTCCCTGCTAAAAAAACCAGCATATGTTGTGTGTGGATGCTGGCCAAAAAGCAAGGCTGTGGGAGTTCCATCTTGTTTCAAGTTGATTTGGGCTGTTTAACGAGCTTGCATGCTGTTGTCCAAAACAGGGGCATCACCATACCTGCTTCCCTGTCCAATGCTGTATTAAAATGTTGTTCCACTTCACTAAAATGGTGCACAGTGGTACAAAGACCATTTTATCTTGGATTGCTGAGCAGAGCTACAGATACATTTCCCATAATGCCCCAGCATCCCCCCCTAAGTGTCACAAGTAGTCTAGAAACACCTGATCTGAAACACGTGCTGGCTTTTGCTGCTTTAGGATGTAATTTAATGTTGTGATTTGTTTATGTTATTGTTCCGTTAGTACCGTTGCCGCTGCACTCGTCAGATCACAGGGCACAGTTCCAGTAATCCATGTCCTTGTCTTCAGCAAAGTGTTTGCCGATTTTCTTGTGCATCATCTTTAGAAGATTCTTGCGTCTGGGACGACAGTCAAGCAGACCAATTTGATACAGTGTGCGGCGTATAGTCTGTGGACTAACAGGCTGACATCCCACCCCTTTAGCCGACGTAACAATCCTACATATGTTTTCGAAAGATCTGCTTCTTTGTTACTTTTTGCTAATTCTTCTCACATCTTCTCTTAGTAGGCACACACACCCTTGTTCACAGCAAGATCTAGAAATCTAATGGACTAAAATCTTGGACATGCTGTATATTTTAAAAGTTCTGTCTTATGGTTGGGTCTGCTGTGCCAGATTGTTTTTATAATTGTGCATTAAAGCTGAGGGCTTTGTCCTAATACCCAACACTGGTAATTTAGCACAGCTGGATTTTAAACTTAAGCTTCAGATTAGTAGCCGCGAGTCTTAACTTTTCTGCCACAGTGTTCCCACATTTTACTTTTTGGAATTTTCCTTCTCTACTGGTGAAGTGGAAAAATAGGGTAACGTCTTTATTCCCCCACAGAAACCATGAAGTATGCAAACTTTTGCATGTAACTATATGCTTACGGTGTGGGTTTGTGTAAATTCAAACATTTGGAAGAGAGAGTTGGTGGTAGTAGTAAGTCTAGTTAGACTTACTACTACCAACTCTCTCTTCAAAATGTTTACGTCTGCCCATACATGCCCATACCAAAAAAATAAATATCCACCAATTTTTGTGAGCAATGTATATAAGGTACTGGATTACTTTTCAGCAGGTCCTGGCCATACAGCTGGATACAAGAACATGACAAATGAGTGTAAATGCTTATCAGTAGGCTCCAATCAGCCTTATGTACATGTATACAGTAGTTTGAAAGTTCATGATTTTTTTTTTTAACAATTGTCTTAATTTCTGTGAAATATGACCTGAAACATTTGTTGTTTTAGTACAATGGTGCACCCATAGATTGAAGCATGCATGACTCCAATTCCACCTTTTACTGCCAATTCTGGAGGTCCGCATATGTTTGCCACTAACAAATGTACTTAAATGCATCATCGTCCTCAATAATGAAATGACAGCATATTTTTGTCTAATTTGAGATCCCTTACTCTAGTTTTGGGTCTTATGAACTTTGTCCATGTATGCAGAAACATAGAAATAGATTCACTGTCCAGAGTGACTTACAACTAATACTCTTACAATCCAAGCAATTGTTGTTTAAGGGCCTTGCTAAAGGGCCCAACTGTGTCAGCTTGG
>JAUZSU010187442.1:0-12244 GCA_034780255.1 Parotocinclus maculicauda
GGGGTCTATGGGGCAGTGGGCTGGCCTCGGCTGGCCCGGACGCTCAGCTTCTGCATGATGATTGGATGATCTGTCTGTGGCTGAATCCCTTTTTGATTGACAGCGAAATGAGCGAATCATTTTATGATGTAGGTCGAAATTGAGCTCTTCCCCTCCTTGAAAGACCAGAATCCGCCATTGATATATATATATATATATTGCGTTTAAGTCACATAGACGTTTTGTCTTGGCCAAGCTTGGAAAAGCCTCCTAATTCTAAACAGCCCATTTTTTTATTTAAGCCTCTGCCAATTAATGCATAAATGAAAACGCATAAATGTAACTTCTGCTCTGTGGAGATTAGCCTTTACATTATTATTACTGAAAATTAGCATTTACTGTAAAGTCTAAAAATATTTTCTAATGCAAATCTATGTTATTGTCTGCACTGTCAGTGCACACTAACTTGGCTCACTATTTGTGTTTTCTATTTGTGCCTCATGCAGCATGCAAAATTATCTTTGAGTAACATTGCCAGTTTATTTGCAAACATACACTTTAACTTTTGCGTGTTTGTTTCATCTAAATGTATCTTAACTAATAATGAGATAATGACATGTTGTATTTATTATAAAAATGTATTGTTTGCAATGGTATGGATATTGTTTGTAATTTATTGGTACTGGTTTGGATAATGAATGTTATTATATTATTAACTAACAAAAGTCCCTCTACAGGGCTCCTCTACTTTCAATACCTCACCTACTTTCGATTTCGATGTCAGTATAAAGCTGTTGTAGAGCAGGGAAACTTCTGATTAGTCCTTCTGTCTTTGTTATCTGAGAATTTGGAAAGGGTCCAACTCTCTAAGAGCAGAGTATCCTTTATCATGTGTATGCAAGTGAGCAAGCACTTACACTCCTTACTGTCTCAAAATATTTTTTGTTCTAGTTCACAACACTTTAATATGCCACAACCTTCCATTATCCCATAATTTAACCAGTAAATATAATAAAAGGGAGTAGATATGAGTAAGAAGTCATTTTGAACATAACCTATTCTATTTTCCCAATCAGCATTCACTATAGCTTTACTTTATGTTGTTTTTGGATATTAGAGTATTATAGGGGCAACTCGATCACCTAAAGTTTAGCACAGACACTCCATCACTTACTATTTGGTTAGATCACAGGAAAGGATTTTCTTCCTGGCAAGTCTCCAAATAATAAGTAGGCATGGAGGAGACTCCTAACTTTGTTAGTTTTGGAGATGTAGTGACCCCAAGAAGCCACCATTTAACTTTTCTTGAGGGTATCTCCAAGGATTTCCAACAGTTAATATATCTTACTTTTCATTAATCTTTAAAATTACATTATATTTTCAGTGTAATAACTTTGTATATATTCTCAATCGTTTAGTCTCATCAGCTCACACCTTTTTAACTATCGATCACTTCAGTATTAGTGTAAAGTATCCGTAGTAGTCTAAAGTGTCCCTTTGGCAAGTGAGAGGTGGCTAATAGCTGTCATCTGGGAATCCCACACTGGCATCAATATGCTGGCATCAGTTACCTCCTCTGCTCATGTTTACAAAATCCAGAGCAGAGGAACAAGGAAATCTCTGCTGCGTTATAACATCACTTGTCACCTGTCCACAGTGTGTGCCTCAAACAACTTCCCCCAAAATAAGGTTTTACAACAGCCCCTAATACATGAAGTTTGCACTGTAATCAGAAGCATTTGCCCAGTTACTGAGACAATGTCTTAAATATGTGCATTACAAGTGTAGTGTAAAATGAACTGAATTGTACCCCATCATAATATAATTATTAATTTTTAAAAATCTCCAAAAAGACAAAACACTTTTTTATTGTTTTAAAGTTGCCAGTTTATTTGGCTAATTCTTCTTTGAACAACAAAGACTATTTTAAAATTACAATAAGAGTCGAATCATATGTGCAATTCAACATTTGTGTAGTATTCTTTCAGTTGCTTTCATTACCAGTCATCACAAAGGATTATCCATTGCCATCTCACTCTATTCTCTGCCTATTCTATGTCACACCAACCACCTGCATGCTCATTTTTAAAAAATCTATGCTATTACTATCTGTACTATCCAACTCTCTCTAACATCTTCATCCATCTGCTTCTAAGGTACTCAATGTATTCTTTCCTCCTTCTCAAGACACCTTCATTTGTAAGCACATGTCAATCTGCATCTTTTATCATCCGAATCTACTGCACATCCTTCTCAGCTTGGACTCTCTGTCTGACAGATTGTTACAATACCTGATCACCTTCTTTAGTGTCCAATTGTACATTTACATTTTACCACATATCCTGGTACTCCTAATTATCTTATCTCAATTATTTATTCGCCAACTTGGACTTCATTACAATTTCCTGTATTTCCACATTCTACCACAAAGTTTTCTTGTTTTCCTATTTCACCAAGACTCACCTTCACTACTTCTGCAGTAAACTAAACCTATGATCAAAAACAGCACAATTATTACTTTGTTCCTTCTTCTTATGCATTTATGAAATCATGAATTGTTTGAGGCTCGGAGGTCACTGATAAAAAACAACAACAGCAACAATATTCTACATCAAACAGGTTCAAACCCTCTTGAATAGTGGAACCTAAGCATTACAGAATGGACAATTCTTTGTAACTTTCTATTGTACATTTTCACCTGGGTTGAGAGCCAGACTGGTTACTGGCCAGGAGTTTGTATGCCTTTCCATTAAATCTTGAACACTCTTTGCTGTGTGTTAAGATGTTTTACCAGCCTAAAAATGGCTTCATCATTACCAATACTATATTCTATCAATAGAATGAGAAACCATCCAGTATTTCAGTGCACAACCACACGCTAACTAAGCAATTATTGATTGAAATTGAATTGTTTTCGTCACCCTTTTATCTTTATATGCTTGATTATAATGGCACCAGACAAAAGAGGGTCTGCTTGGGTAATGCCAATCTGTGATTCATTTCTAAATATCCCTTGCATCCATTCAGCCCACTATAGTCTTGTTTTCTTCGTTTTCTCTATTACTGCTAGTTGTTAAACTGCACAGAAATAGTGGGAGGTATTTCATTGGGGGATATTTAATTTTTAAATGGCCCCTAACTTTTATCAGCAGTATATATGTAATTCCCATTTCATTTAGCAGATTTTGTAGCACGTGTTCACCCATTTGTTTTTCCTTTGTTTTGTTGTGAAAGTTTGTAAGTTTTCTATCCTACTTGGTCTACCCATTTGGTTTTCTATAATCTTATTTAATCTATCTATAATAAATACAGACATACAATATTGTTTGCCATAATTTGAGATGTATTTCCTTCCTTAAGGAGTTTTATAATCATTAATTTTTTTTACTTTTTTTTTTCAATTAGTCAAGACTAACAACTCAATAAAGTATGTAAGCACTCTCTTTTAATTGCAGGCAAATTAGCATATTTAGACTTTTGCCTTTATTTGCATAAGGATTGTTTTCTCGACATAGATTGTGTAACTAAGTGAATGTTGGACCTCATGCATTCTCTTCCCAGGAGACTTTACTATATCTACATCTGCAAGAACAGAAATACACTACAACTACTTTTATCATGACTCTCACCTGAACTGATGTGTTGTTGTCATCAGTGAGTGTGTCAGACACCTCCAAATGGCCCTCTTCCACTACCTTCTGTAGGACCATGCGGAAGATCCCAATTAACCTATGAATAAAAACAACAACAAAATCATGATAAGGTGCTGTTGTATCCAATTTCATTATTCTTATTATAGTTCTGGGAACAAGCCCTAAACAGGGCAACAGGCCATGGCAGGGTTCATGCACACAGTAATCTTTTTTTTAAATATTTTAAAATCTTATGTCATGGATTACTACTCATACATTATTGACTAAATGTTTTGGCACAACTTTTAAGTTAGAATATGGCGTCTGTTGCTGATGCGCAATCACAATTTTCTTTGAATATGTACTTACCTTTGTCTCATCTAGTTATTTCAAGTTCTTGTCAAACCTGAGACATGAGCAGTTAAGTTCAGTATAGAGTGGTGGTTTTATCTATGATGTACTTCCATTGGTACAATTTTTGTTCAGCAATCCTCTTATATGCTCATGACCAGATTTGAGTTCTTAAAGTACTTTGCTGTTACTGTTGGGTTTTATTTTACTTCTGCACTGCTCACTAAGCAGTGGATCATATGACAATAAAGTAGTATAATTTTATGAACTTTTCATGATTATTATACATTGATTATTGATTATTTTTAAATAGTCCTTATGCAACTGAAAAAAGTACAGATGTGCAAAAAATTACATGCAGAAACAACTACAGCAATACAATTGAGTCAAAACAAGTGTTTCTTTTAAATTTAATTTTAAATGATTCAGTATTGTTTAAGCACAACAAGACCTGTCTGCAAAAGCAACAACATAGCTTTACAGCTTTACAGTAGGGGTAAACGTCTACGACCCTAGTGGAATGCTTATATTCTGCAATTCTCTTATTTAATCAGTGTTGGGAGTAAAATGGTACAAAATAATGAATGACAATAATTGAAATATTTTTCCTGCCATGATGTAATGTAACACATTTCAGTTAAAATTTGTATAATAAAGCCGTAGCAAAAAATAGAAATCACTGCCAACACATTGACAACAAACATTCTCTACCTCTGCTTACTGATGATAGAAGTGAGATTTACTGAAGCTTGGAATCATTTAAATCAATCTTTATGTGTGACACTTACTTTCCATAAACATGCAACTGCGTCAGGAAAACAAGGAAAAACACCATACAAAACAAAGATAAATTAGAATTTGCACCTGAATGTTATTTTTTCTTGCATAAAGCATTTGAAGGAGTATTGACTGGTATCCTTGTAGTTTCTAGATGGTACAAATGAACATGGGTTTTTAATATGGGAGCAACTGTACTGCTCACAAAATAGTTAAAAATTTAATATCCCCTAATGAAATATCCCCTAATTTTTGTGAGCAGTGCAGTAGCTCACACATAAAATATCATTTTTTTAACTAGAAGTCATGACATTAAAAATGTTAGGTCAGATGTGCTTATATAGAGCCGAAAGTTTAGCAAAAGGACAGCAAAAAATTACACCCAAAAACATGAGTAGACGTACTAGGAATCTCCCTTTTTGCTTTCGCTTTATTTTTCTGATAAAGCTTTCACCTAGATTTTGGAACAAGGCTGCAAGGTTTGTGCTAATGTTGCCGTCTGACATATACATAAACATATACTTAATAATCCAGTACAATATCAAATCATTTGTCAAGAGAAAGCGAATATGAATATACATTATTAATTCTAAACATAATGTTTTACTAGATTAAACACTGAGTTGCACTGAGGTAAGGAAAGTAAACTAATCTCTATGCATTTCCCTTTACTATAAACATCACAAAGAATTTGCTTTGACTTATATTTAAAAAATTATTTTCTAAGTATAATGACATGACAACACTTCCAGCTACTTTAACTTGCACTTGACATTTTCCGAGAAACTGCGCTGAAAAAAATGTGCGTGCCTTTGTGCTGAAGTGGCTTCTTTGTCAAACTATGGAGCGACATGCAGTGTGCAGCACAGAACAGGTGAATAATTCACTGATCTGGCATCAGGTTCTGGCTCCTGATCAGCTTTTCAAAAGAATGAAAAGCTATGCATTATTTATCTTCAGTTGACCTTTGTCCACTCCATTATTTATTTCATCTTCCCTTATCATTACATTTTTTTGGTTAAGTAAAATTTTGGACAATGTACAGCTCCCTGTCCTGATTATTTTATTTCATACTTGGCTAATTAGAAAGATTACGTTAAAAAAACACATACTAGCTTAATTTTTCAGGTGAAATAACTGTTTAAACTGCACTCCCAAACTGATATTACCATGTATGTTAATAAAATGTCTTAAAATAGCAAATAAGGTATTAGCTTTATAAGGTCACTTCACCAATGGAAACATGATAATAAGTATCAAGAGTCTAAGGTTCAAACTCCAACTTTGCCAAACCATCCTGAGTGCCCCTAACCCACAATTGCCTGGACTGGAAATAGTATTGTTATTGAACATCTACTAAATGTTCAGCTGTTTAAAATGTGTAAAAAAAGATTAGAAAATTGCCACTTTTAATGTCACCAGATTTTGGAGACATTTGCTCCCCAGATATCAGTAAAAAAGCTAAAAATAGTACTAATACTACTAAAACAGATAACTGTACAATAAAACCATTTGAAATGCATCAAGCGAACAAGTAAATAACATATAAATAACATTCAATAACCATTAATATTTGTATCAAACAATATAGCATTTTTATTTTTAAAACCCAGATGATTGTTTAAACTCATGAATATTGGAAGGAAGGTACATGTTAATGAAAAACTAGAGAGCAAAAGGGATAATAAAAAATAGATGAACACCTGTACAGGTGACACAATCAGTCATAAAATATTGACTCATGCTTGTGTCATAATGCTTTCTCATCTATTATAACATTCTGATCTTACAGTTTAAAAAGATGTTGCTGTAACCTTTGTAAGGTGTATCATGGTTTAGTGTCCCTGTAATTTTTTACAGTGACTGCTCAGGAATTTAGGAGATAGCTAGAGCCCCACCACCTGGTTGTTTCTGCTGTGTCTATATACAGAAATGCTATGTGGTGGGTTGGACCTGCTGATTGCTGTCTCATGGAATCTGCAAACATACAGATACAGCCAGTTTATTCACTTGCTTTCCTTTTTATTTAATTTCCCCTGAAAATACCTGCTATCAAAGCTTAATTTGTGCCACCAAGCTCTGTGACTTCTAAATGGATCTCCAGAGACAAGCTCCGACATCTTCACATAACCAAAACCACAAATTAGAACAGTGCAGAATATAAGATGGCTTTCTACTTTCTATGGATTTGCAGCTTGGTATAATGGCAGTTACACCCTTTACAGTGCACACAAATAAGATACCAATTCAGCTTTATCACTTGGCCACTTACCAATGTTTGGACCAATAGGAATGTCAAAACTAAACAGCCTGCCAAAAATCTCTATTATGTCAGTCTTTCGTACAGTACACTAACACTTCAAAAGTCAGGAGATTGCCAGAAAACTGCCTAAAGGCTATAGATGATTTTTGTGATAAACTTCTCTGTTTACGATACATTTAACTTGGATGGATTAGTCTGAATTTGTTTGCTTCCCCTTCACCATAATAATGGCTCCAATGCTGTCAGGTACTGATTTCATCATTGATCATTGTTACAAGTAATCCCCAAACTATCTTCCAAAGTTCTCGTTATGATACATTCATAGGTTTCAATAATCCTCAGCAAGTCCGTTTGGCAATGTTTTGCCCTGCCATCTTACAATAAAGTTAATAGACTAATGATCTACCAGCTTTGATAGAGAATTTGGTAAAGTTACACAGAACCTTAGCTTCATCAGACAGCTTTGAATTAAACTGGACTACTAACAGTAAGCTGTGGTTTAGTTTTCACCATCAGCGTGTAACCTCACAGTCATTTCATAATCTAGTGGAAATCTATTGCAAAGAAGCCATACATTTGGACTCTCCCACAATATACTGTATCTTTTATAACTGTCTTCATTAACTTGCTCAGTCTTCTGGATCATTTTATGGCACCTCCAATTTGACTATAATAATGGAGAGATACATCTTCAAATTTAAGATCCATCAAATTCAAGGCACATTTACATAGTCAATAGACATCCTTATCCAGAGTGAGTAACAATTAATACAATCTTCAACATCATTGGTCAAAGAACAGTGGCCAATGAGGGATCTGAAACCTGGACCTTTTAGTCACAGTCCAGTACCTTAACCACTAAGCCACCACAGTCCCAGAGAGTTAACGATAGATCATGAACTGTATATGCTAGGATAGCATTAAAGTATATAAACTGCAGATTTGAACTATTTATTTGACATTCCTGATTCAAAGACACATCACATTCCTCAAAGACATTAAAAATATATGCTTTACCTCTGTAACACAGAAGCATGACCTCATGTGGTCACAGATAAGAAGCCCAAAATTACTAAATAATTAATTAGGCATCCAAGTGACAAGCTCATTGAACTGTATATACTGCTATAAAGATCTGTAGTGGCACATTTGTCACTAAGCCTGACTTTACAGAGTCGGAGTAAAGGCAGATAAGAATGTGGATGTTACAGAGATCCATTCCACACTGAGGCGAAAGAGGAAGAAAATCAATAAACAACCTGCTTGTGGCAATCTAACTGTGACTCATTCCAGCAGGGAGGAGAAACAAATGAGAACAAGTTTACTCCTTATCGCACACAGACACACACGGTTTCTAATGCGCGGCAAAGAGATGTCACACATTGTCAGCAAACCGGATTTAGCAGAGATTTAGATGACAGCCATGCACTGCCGCTTTTTAGAAAAACAACAACAGGGACTGCATAGCTGTTTCTTGTAATTAGTAAACTTGTTCACATTTTAAAACACATTTGAGAGCTACTTATGTAGCATGACATAAAATATAGCATTCAAGATTCAAATAAGCATCCAGTTGTAGTGTAATATATAGAGAATGTGGAGCTTGGGTGGAGCAGTAGTTTTATACACTTGCCCACTACTGCAGTAACTTGGGCTTGTGTCCCGGCGGTGCCTTCGAGTCAGGTCAAACCTCACACTCAGGCATTATTGACTATGTCTAAGGAAGAGGATACTGGTTTGGGGATTAACTCTAGTGAAGTATCAGCAACCCCTGTTGGCCTTGCGATGAAGAGGTATCCTATCTGGGGCATGTTTGCACTCTACATTGACTATAAAAAATACACTCACTGAGCACCTTAGAGTCAGGATTAGATGTGATAATGTCAATGGAAGGTCCTCACATTGAGAGAAAGACAAACGTGTATGTTGTAATTTAGTATAGCTAGGAGACTACCACAGCATTGAACCGGGTTTTACTTCTGGTGGAGCCTTCCAGATGTGTCTGATGTCACAGATTGATACAACTGTCTGTGTCTGATGTAGGGGAGATTGGATGGTCATACCTAGCATTGTATCAGTAATCATATGTGTATATTTAATAGATGTGGTATTAATATCTTGTTTAAAATGTTATGTGTGTATTCACATTTGAAATATTTTATAATAAATAGATATGAATATGCTTATGCGAGCTAGTCTCATTGTACACACCTGTTAGTGAAAACTTTGCTGTAGTTGTATATGTGAATCTCCAGCATCTCATTGCCACCCACTTTACTGCCAATTGGCCACCGAAAAGCCTGTAAACACAAAGCAACATCATTCAGAGATACTGCAACATACAGACAACATTAAAGCTCAAGACCAAATAAGATCAAGGAGTACTGACTGTCAACGTCATAAGTCAAAGTCAGACTTATATATATATATATATATATATATTTTATATATTATTTATTTTTTAAATAAAGTATTGTCTCAAAGCAGATTTACAAGGTACTGTTATCTTATATTATCTAATGGTAATCCCAAGTTGAACAAGCCTAGGGCTGAAGTGTCAAGGAAAAAGTCCCTAAACACTATAAGTTATAAGTTAAAAACACTGGGTTGACCACGACAGTCATGAACTTTCATCAATGGTTACCTGACCTAAAGGATTAAGGATTTATGTGTACACCTAAAGACTTGAAAGCCAAGCATTCAGTAACACCACAAGATGTGATCTGGAATATTCTGAATTTATTCTGTGGTAATATGGATAATAAAATGGATATAAAATATTGGGCGGAATAAAGTACACTGCCTTACAGCAAAAGAGGAAACAATAAAAAAAACAAAGATTTGAAAAGGTTTTCAAATGTTAAATTGTTTACTCAAATTGTTATGCTTAGACTTTTTTCACCTTGCCTGTGTATTTTTGAAAGCAAGGGAAAAAAGTGCCACTGTGCTGTCTAATTCAGGAACTAAAACAATCACAGCACAATGTTGTTTTAGATACAAATTTTTGTGAGCAGTATATTTTTTTATGCAGAAAGGAAAATAAATAAACAATAAACAAATAATCAAATTACATGGTAGATAAACTTACTGAAAATCCCATTAACCTTTAATTTGATTGTAGAACATAGAACGGTAAAAAGAAATTAAAGTTAATGATACAAGAGCAAATTAAAGCAGATATAACTGGCTCCCTGGATGCGTCAGATAAGGGACTGCTTAATCTGCATCCCAGCTAGTCAGTGTTATCATGGGGTCTGTTTGAAAAAACTGAATAATTAACATGACTATAAATCTACACGACAATATGGGCTGCTCATTATGGAGGTATACAATATAAAAGTAACATCCTATAAACCGTGGTTGTGGGACTGTGGTGGTGCAGCAGTTAAGATGTTGTACAAAGATCAAAAGCTCATGGGGCTACGCTTGGGCTATAATCAAGGCCCTAACGAACTACTAGTTCCTTGTAAAATCTTGTAAGACTGTATCACTTATAAAGCGTTCAGATATTCTGCCAAATAACTACATACATACATAAATTTGGCATCAAAAACAGGTTTCTTTCCGCTCAAAATGTAAATAGAAAATCTGTGAACTGACAAAGGAGACTAACTGGTTGATGCTCATACACATTTGGAGGTGAACAAACACATTTACTTTACACCTAAAACTCTCCAAAGTTTTAATCTTAAACTCAGTGGGTCTTCTCAGGTGGTGCTGAGCCAGTTTGAATGAAAAGATTTATCAGCCTCCTCCTGCTTTTTAGACCTGGAGCTCCCATCTGTCCTACACATGCATTCAGCCAAAACCCCAGCCATTTTACACAGAGATGATGATTGTTCCTGGCTTTGCAGCACTAAACTGCACAATAGATTCACAAGCTCAAAGCTGTAAAAAGAGGACAGGGCATTCCGCTGAAGCAAGTTGCCAGTGTGAGGTGCCAGGTTTTGTTGTGCTGATAGTATAATGCAGCACTTTGATGAAAAAAAAGTAAATACACAATAAGTTTAATTGATTGAGCGTTCACTTAGGTAATAAGAGCACCCCATTTGTAGCTTAAGTTAACTGTGAATCATATACTCAGGATAAAATCTGCATTTTCGCATGCACATTTTTCATTCGGAAATCCAACTTAATAGTAGTTCATAGAGTACATTCATATGATTTTGATCCTTTTTTTTTTGTTTTACATTTACAGCATTTATCAAATACCCTTGAGCAGAGCGACTTTATGTACTATAACATTATAAAGTACAATCCAATGCTCCAATGCTCATTTTTGCTGTTGTATTTTTGTTCTTGACATATTTTGTTGTTGTCATCAGAGAATGAGGGCTTCAATATATGTGAAGCCAATTATCACACATTTTCTACTGTAGTTATGCTCACAGACGGGATGAATGCACCTGGAGTCCTTAATGTACTTTTCTGTGCATATAAGCTAACAGAACTACACAACTTGCAAGTGTGGCTCCAAGTGTCCGGGGAGTAGTATCCTTCCCAACCAAGCATGAATAAGTTACATTCTGTTAAAATTTTTTCTATAACATAATAGCATAACAGTATTCAAACTCAGAGTTTTTAAGCTATCACAAGCACTTTATTATTACACAAACCAGGAGAACCTATACAAACATTTTACACACATACACACCAAGTCACTCTGTATTACCCCTATGAAAATTTTATTTATTTAAAAAAATACATATTAATGTTGGCACAAGAGAACAATTGTTATTACTGTCCAGCACACCCATAAAGAAGGTAGCTATATGGGTAGCCATGATTTGTCCTTTTCCAGTGACAGATCAGGGGAACTGCTAGATTGGTGAAAGACCTATTTAATCAATCACACCAAACTGTATGTGGCTACTGACCAGAGCACCACTACCACAGCAACCAAATGCATTCCAGCCAAATTCAATCTTGACAAGCAGGCACCATGGGCATGTGAGCATGTTATCCCTGGTTTCCAGCTATGTGTTTATACTGTAGATCATCATTTATCTTATACGCTTCATCCTGGACAGCGTCACAGAAGAGTCAGTGCCTAGCTGGCAGCACAGGGCGCATGGCAGCAGCAACCTAAGAGAGGGACCCAAACCATTATTGGGCACAAACACTCAAACACACTAGGTGCACTTTAGAGGCACCAATTAACCTAACACACATCTTTGGACTGTGGGAGGAAACTGGAGTATCTAGAGTAAACCCACACAAACACGGGGAGGACATGAAGACT
>JAUZSU010187453.1:0-12243 GCA_034780255.1 Parotocinclus maculicauda
CCATGTTCTCAGGAGGTTCCATCTTTGGCTTTTATTTGGGTTTTTTTACTCCATGTTCTCAGGAGGTTCCATCTTTGGCTTTTATTTGGGTTTTTTTACTCCATGTTCTCAGGAGGTTCCATCTTTGTTGTTTGTTTTTTTGGTTCCGTGCTTGAGACTGTGGACCCTGACATAGTTGCTATCTAGGACAGTGGAAATGTGGGGTTTGTCTCCACGGTTCTCCGTTCTGGGTCTGTTTTCATCCAGTTTCCTAGCAACAGCGCCGTCAGTCACGTTGGTGGGCGGAGCAATGTGGTTTGGACAGTCTGTGTGGAACTGCCGAGTTCTGCTTGAAGTCCACATCGTGTGAATGTGTGTGTGTGTGTGTGTGTGTGTGTGAATGTAAATGAGAGCGCACTTCCCAGATCTTCACACACACACACACATTCACACGATACCTTATTAATCCATGAAATAAAGAATAAAGACCAGGAGGTTCTCCAGCAGAAGAACCTGTGCTGATTTCGTGATGGGATGTGGAGGTTCTGCGATTGAGGACGGATGGGGTGGATGATCATCAGCATGACAGGACCTCGTCTCAGCTCTGACTCGTCACGCTCTGTTTGAACGAAGCTTACGGAGCGACAGCAGAAGCTCCATCCTGAATCCACCAGTAAACAGGAGAACCACGTTCCTGCTGCTCTCTTCTTTATTTGAAGGAATCCTCTTGGTGTTTGGTGTTTCAGCTCCCTGACCTTTGTGTTCCACCACCAACACCACCAGACCACAGTTTACCTTCTCGCCATTGGTGTTCCACCTCCACATTCTTGATGGGCGTTCCACCTCCACAGTTTTGGTGTTTCACCTCCACATTCTTAATGGGCGTTTCACCGCCACATTTTTTATAGGTGTTTCACCTCCACATTTTTTATTGGTGTTTCACCTCCACATTTTTTATAGGTGTTTCACCTCCATATTCTTGATGGGTGTTTCACCTCCATATTCTTGGTGTTACACCTCCACATTCTTGATGGGTGTTCCACCTCCATATTCTTGGTGTTCCACCTCCACTTTCTTGATGGGTGTTTCACCTCCATATTCCTGGTGTTCCACCTCCATATTCTTGGTGTTTCACCTCCACATTCTTGGTGTTTCACCTTCATATTCTTGGTGTTTCACCTCCATATTCTTGGTGTTCCACCTCCATATTTTTGGTGTTCCACCTCCACATTCTTGGTGTTCCACCTCTACAGTTTTGATGGTCCACCTCCAAATTCTTGATGGGTGTTCCACCTCTACAGTTTTGGTGTTCCACCTCCATATTCTTGGTGTTTCACCTCCACATTCTTGATGGGTGTTCCACCTGTACAGTTTTGGTGTTCCACCTCCACTTTCTTGATGGGTGTTCCACCTCCACTTTCTTGATGGGTGTTTCACCTCCATATTCTTGGTGTTCCACCTCCATATTCTTGGTGTTTCACCTCTACATTCTTGGTGTTTCACCTCCATATTCTTGGTGTTTCACCTCCATATTCTTGGTGTTTAACCTCCAAATTCTTGGTGGGTGTTCCACCTGTACAGTTTTGGTGTTCCACCTTCACTTTCTTGATGGGTGTTTAACCTCCAAATTCTTGGTGTTTCACCTTCATATTCTTGGTGTTCCACCTCTACAGTTTTGATGGTCCACCTCCATATTCTTGGGGTTCCACCTCCACCCTCTTGTAATTCCACCTCTATATTCTTGGTGTTCCACCTCCACAATCTTGGTTTCCACCTCCGTATTCTCTGTGCTCCACAGTCTTGGTTTTCCACTTCCATATATGTGGGGTGCCACCTCCACACGATTGTAGTTCCACATGCACACTCCCTATTCTTGGTGTTCCTCCACCCTCTTGGTCTTCCTTCAAAGCCTCCATATTCTTGACCACCATACTCCTGGTGCCCAGCATCCACACGCTTGGTTGTCCTTCACGCCGTTGTTGTTCCATCCCCTATCCCTTGGTTCTCAGCATCCCCGTTCATGTTGTTCCACCTTCTCACATTCTAGGTGGTCCCACCACACTTTCTTACTTTTCCTTGACACAGTTGGTGTTCTTCTACATCGTTCCTGTCCCATCTGCGTCCTCTTTGGCTCTGGTTCCTCCAGACTCTTGGTGCTCCACCACTTTTGGCGCTTCTGCCAGACCAGAAGGTTCAGACTCCATGGTGTTTTCTTTCCACTGCCTGGCTCGGGTTTGACATTTACGAGGAACCTGAGCCGGAGCGGAACAAGGATGGTTCTAATTAAGGATCCTCTGGAGGACGCTTCACCCAGAGGACGTCCAGGAGCCAGACCCGAAGATGGGAAAGTGTGTCGATGCTCGAGGTCCTTCATCTCGACCGAGAGCGAGAGCTCAGCCTCGTTCTCTCCAAGCGTTCAAATCTGTACCTGTAATTAGCCGTTTTCGCTCGTTACGGAGGAGGAGATCAAAGGAGAACAGCTGTTAGCCTTTTGGAGGTTAGCGCGGCATTAATCTAGCTCGTTTGCAGCGAGAACGTCCCACAGTCTCGTCGTCTGATCTCTTTATTTTCCTCCGCTACAATAACAAACCTCCGGCGCCGCGCTAATCGCACTTCTCATCTTCTCAAATCGAGTCGTTAGCCGCCTAACGCAGCCTCCAGAGAACGCGTCGTGGAACCAAACGGAAGCGGAAGCCCTAGAACCGAAGCGGTATATCGGAATATCTAGAAACGGTGCGTTCTGGTGCTCCAAATTAGGAGAACGACGGTCGGAATTTCAGTAAATTACACAAACCAGGATGCTGGAAAAGATCTAGATCCAGAAAAGGGCAACTGATTCTAGAGCCGTTCCGAGGTTTAGACAGGGTAGGTCACAAGTTTCGAGACTCACAATAAGGTTGGATCGAATTGTGGTTTTCATCTAGAATGATCCAGAAATTACTGTGCCAGTCTAGAACTACAGCATGAGCTCTAGATTATTGGATAAACCGTACAGGAATTACCATGAGAACAGCTGAACTAAAGAATGAGTTCTAGATTCTTGGCTTGGTTTTGCAATCATATTCTAGAGAACTGGGTTATTCTAGAAATACAGCTGATTCTGGAGCCGTTCTGCCATTTTCTTGAGGTTTAGACAGGGTAGGTTGCGAGTTTCGAGACTCACAATAATGTTTGGTCAAATTGTAGTTTTAATCTAGAATGTTCTAAAAATTACTGTGCCAATCTAGAACTACAGCATGAGCTCTAAATTACTGCCTAGACCGTTGCAACAACATTCTAGGGAACTCAGTTACCCTAGAAATCCAGCCGGTTCTAGAGTCTTTCAGCAGGTTTCTTGAGGTTTAGACAAGTTAGGTCACAAGTCTTGAGATTTACAATAAGCTTAAATTGAACTGTAGTTTTAATCTAGAATCAAACTTTTGCAACACAGACCTGCCTCTAGAAAAAACCCAGAGGTTTGTTGAACTACAGTCAGACATTTCTGTGGAAATCTAGAACTACAGCCTGAATTCTAGATGACTGGCTAGAACATTGAAATCAGATTCTAGAGAACTTCGATATTTTAGAAATATAGCCAGTCTGGAGCCATTTTGCAGATTTCTTGAGATTTAAACAGGTTAGGTCACAAGTCTTGATGTTGAATTGTAGTTTTAGACCACTAGACTACTAAACAAAACAATTTTTTTAGATTCATAACCACTGCAATGCACGGCCATGGCTCTAGAAAAGCACAGAGGATTATTTAAGCTCCAATCAGAAATTACAGTGAGAATCTGGAAACCATCGAATGAGTTCTAGATTCTTGGATTGACTTTGCAAACATATTCTACAACACTCCTTTATTCTAGAAAAAAAATACTGTTTTGTCTGGAGCCTTTCTGCAAGGTTCCTGAAGTTCGGAAAGGCTAAGTTGCTAGGCTCTAGACCCACACTTCGACTGAAGCGTTGCAATGCAATGGCCCCAGTTCTAGAAAAGCAGTCAGAAACTGCCATGGGAATCTAGAACCGTACAACGAATGATATAATCGCTCAGAAAAATGCTTGACTTGCGCAGACAATCAAATTCCGGAGAATTCCACCGTTCTAGAAAAGCAGTTGGTTCCGGGACTAGAGTCACAATGCTCTAGAACTGCAATGACCCCCAAACGCACAACGACAAATCTGGATTTGCATTTAGAATAGATGATTCTGTAGAAATTCTGGAAGACAGTAGGCTTTAGGCTAGTGCTTAGGCTCCAGAACGAAAAAATCAAGACCAGACTTGACTTCACGATCATGGACCCAAAACTGCAACGCACTAAACTCGGCTCAAGAAAAGAAAAAAAATTTTGAAGCGCGCCAAAAAATGTTCTAAAATCTATTCTAAATGTACCTCTTCTCCGTTTGTTCCTTGACCATACGCTCGTGTTCTAGAGATGTGACAGGCGCCCAGCTGATACACACCTGGCGTTCAATCCCATTTCCCAGCATGCCTCCTGAGAGGTACTTGAGAGCTCGATGGAGACGTTTTGGATGGAGGAGTGGAAGTTTGTTTTCTCCAGATAAATGTGCGAGCGCCGCTATCGCACGTGCTGCTTTTTTCACACTCCGTCTCGTTCTGATTAAAAACTCAGACAGCAGCAGACGCGGGAAAATCAGGTTAGCCAAGCGATTACGCAACGGCGAACAAGTGGACCATCTGGAAAAGGTGGTGGAGGAAAAAAAACGGCACAAGGACACAAGTACTGCTTTTAATTCTGCTTTTATTTCATTCAACAAACAACTGAAAACAGAAATGGTAAGGCATGTTCTGCTCCTCACATCACCCCAAGCTCTAGAAAAATCTCCAGAACCTTCCAATAACCCCTGTCTGCAAACCTCAACGACCACGCTTCGTCTGCAAAGAGGGCTCTAAAACCAGAGCGACAGTTCTAGATCAACCAGACCCTAGAGCGTTCTAGAATCTTCTAGAATAGCGCATTCTGACACCTCTTTTGAATCGGGCACGTGCATTTGAGGATAATTTAGGAGCTCTAGCTCTTCGCCGCGAATCGCGAAACCAGCCTGAGGTTCGGAACGCTGGATCTAGAACGATTAGGCCTACAGGTTGCCGTGGCTCTAGAATCACACGGTCGAACCAGAATTGCATAGAGGATTTGACAATCGACAGATTGAACAGTCCAAAGCTGGAGGTCCGGAGAGCTCTGTTGTGCTAAAGAAAATAGAGATCTAGATCACCGCCTACGTTATCTAGAGTGACCCTTTGGATTCCAGAGCGCCCCAAACCCTAAAGGTTCCGGAACTAAAGTCGATTCTAGAAATTTCCGCACAACGGCGGTAAAGGGGACGCTCGTTAAGGGTTACCCCAGATGTTCTTCAGAGAGACATTTTTCTAGAGCTGTGCAGACTATGTAAACGTTTCTAGAGCCGATTCGAGAGTTGCATTTGCAAACTCCTAGAACTCTCAGTTTGTAGAGGATTAAGATTAGCGTGGAACCAAGGCAATCGCTTCTAAACCCCCAGCATTCAACTAGAACAAAGGTGATTCTAGAGTGGCACCATGCATTAAAAAAAATCTAGATTTCATTCGCACAGGGCTTGACAAGATTGTCGGCTTACGAACTGTACGAATTTTCATGTCAAAGACTCTAGAACAGGACGGAGGGTTGGGGCAAGGCTATCAAGAGACTGGAGAGTTTTGGAGCAGAACAAGAACCAGACTCAAGAATCTAGAGCTGTCAAGATTATTCTTGATTCGGACACCACCTTATGAGAGCGCATACGGCTTCGAATCCAGACTTAGGAAACTGTAAGATGAGCTTTCTTTAGGTGGATGATAGTGAGAGTTCTAGATGGTCGGTGCTTCTAGATCTCAAACCTGGAGAGATTTCGTTTACGTTCTTTCACAAAGGTCCCGCATTTTTGTTTCTCGTTTTAGAGATGTCCGAGTGACTCAGTGAAACGTTCATGTTCAGTATCTCGTGCTTCTGGATTTCAAAGAAAAAACATCATTTCTAGAGGGTGATTAATCCGAGAGCAATCTCATAGAAAAATAAAGATGCATAATGAACATCTGAGTGATTTAGAAAGTGCTTTATAACATTCACTAATCAATATTCAACAAAAAAAAAGAAACAACATTCGATAAACTCATCAGCTTCCTGAAAGCATCCAGACATTTCCTTTTTTTCTTGTTTTCCAGACAGGAAAAGACCCGTGACAGACACGTCTGAGAGTCTGGGTGCTGATATCAATTGCGGCACGTCAACACAAATCGGAAACGATATTCCAGAAAGAAATCTCCTAGCAAAGCATGAGCGGATATGAACAGTGATCTAGAATTATCCCGAAAATCCCCTATGATTTTATAGTGGAGAACAGAATTATTCTAGAAAATCTGTTGAACTGAAGCGCCTGGAAGCACACTGACGAACCACCGTTAGAATCCAGAAGCTCTTCTAGATCCAACCTGTAGGTTCTGGAACTGCTCAAGGATTCCAATTCGAGAGTACGGAACTCTAAAACTCTAAATGTTTCTTAACTGTTAAAGGGTTTTAAATCCAGACGTGCCGAACTTCCACTGCTGACCCTTGAGGCCAACTTTATCCTTTCAGTTCTAGGTTGCTCTAGATAAGGGTAGGATTCTAAACTAGAAATCCGTACAAGACTGGTTTTCTGCAGCACAACATGACGAGGTTTCTTGAGCGTCACTAAGGATTCTGGAAGTAGAGCAGCACTGAATGTTATGTACTCTGTTTTATGGGTCAACAAAGGATTCTAGTCCAGATAAAGATTCTAGAACTGCACTGAAAAAATGAATTCTGGAGAGTTTCATTAAATCGGAACACGCAGGAGCTCAAGGGGCTCATGGGGTTTCATAGGGAGATTCTAAGACTGTGGAACCAAACTAACGTTAGAGAGACGTGCCTCTAGAGGCAGAACATAGACCAGAACGGCACAGTGAAATCTAGAAGGTTTCTTAGAGGTTTCTGGAACGAGAGACACCACCCGATTTCTGAAGCAAAACTAAAGATTCCGGAACAACAGTAAGCAGTTTCAAACATTCCAGAACATTATGTCGCGATAAAGATTCTAGAGCTGGACTACACGTTATTTAATTAAAAGAATCTTATGCTTTCTGAGGGTTTTGGGGGCGTTTAATTTTTTTACTGTTTTCTAGAGCGAGAATCTTGTTAAGGATTCTGGAGCGCAACTGATACTAAAGAAATGTAAGGATTTAGACGTGCTATAATAAATTCTAGAACCACACTAAACATTCTAGAGTTGCGCTAAGAGGCTAGAGCTAAACCAAATGTGGTTTATGTTGAGAATTCTGGAGATTCTAGGTGTTTTTTGGATGAAAAAGATTTCCACGCTGAACTAGACATATTAGTCTCTAGAGGCAGGGCATTAAGAAATCTAGAAAAAAGAAACTTGGTGACGATTCTAGAGTGCCGTTGTTCCTAAAGGGTTTTGAACCAATTTTTTAAGGCTTTCAATGTGCAGTTATGAACTCTAGAAAACCACGAAACAATCTGGAGTTCTGCTTTTAAATCTAGAGCTAAACCAAAAGTAATTTATGTTAAGAATTCTGGAGATTCTTGGTGCTTTTTTGGGGTGAAAAAAGGTCTGAGGATTTAGACGTGCTATAATAAATTCTAGAGCCACACTGAACATTCTAGAGTCGTTCTAAAGATTGCTTCTAGAGCTAAACCGCAAGTTATTTATGTTGAAAAATATGGAGATTCTTGGGTTTCACGCTGAACTAGACATACTGGTCTCTAGAGGCAGGACGTAAAGAAATCTAGAAAAAAGAAACTTGGTTTTGATTCCAGAGCGCCGCTGTTCCTAAAGGGTTCAGAACCAACTTTAAAGGCTTTCAATGTGCAGTAATGAGCTCTAGAAAACCACGGAACTTTCTGGAGTTCTGCTTGAGATTCTAGAGCTAACCCGAAAGTGATTAATGTTAAGAATTCAAGAGATTCTTGGTGTTTTTTGGAAAGAAAAAAGGTTCCACGCTGAACTAGACATACTGGTCTCTAGAGGCAGGGCGTGAAGAAATCTAGAAAAAAGAAGCTTGTTTATGATTCTAGAACGCCGCTGTTCCTAAAGGGTTCCAAACCATCTTTCAATGTGCAGCAATGAACTCTAGAAAACCACGGAACAGACTGGAGTTCTGCTTGTGATTCTAGAGCTGCGCTGAAACCTATTTACTTAGAGAATTCAGGAACTTTCCGGTGGTTTTAAGGGCGAATAAAGGATGCTGGAACCACTCTACCCAGTCTCTAAAGCCGGACTCTAAAGGAATCTAAAACGGTTGTTTTCTGGAGCAAGAATCTTGATGGGAATTCTAGGTCTCCACCGATACCAAAGCAACACTATGAGTTCCAGAACAGCGGTAAGGGCTTTAGGTGTTCAGCAATGAATTTTAGGCACCCAGTGAACATCCTAGAGTTTTAGAGCTGCACATGTGATTCTAGAGCTAAACTGAAAGTTATATACTGTGAGAATTCTAGAGCTTCTTGGTGTTTTTTGTGTTTGTGTGTGTGTGTGTGTGGGGGGGAGGGTGCAGGGATAAGAGATTCTGATTTCCCTTTGACCTAGACGGACTAGTCCTCTAGAGACAGGTCAAAGAGCAACCAAGAACTGTTGTTTTCTAGAGAATGGAACACGAGGATTCGGGAGCACCGCCGATACCGAAGAAAGACTGGGGAATCCAGAAAGCCGTTACGACTTTGGTCGCGCAGTCATGAACTCTACTGAGCATTCTAGAACCATCTAGAACGCCGATTCTAGAGCGGCATGGGACGTTACTGTATTTACACAGAAGATTCTAGAGCTTCTTGAGGGTTTTAGGGGTGAGGAAATGAGTCTTATCCTACTCTGAACTAGTCTCGAAATCCAGAACTGGGCAACTCGGCAACTCGGCACCCACTGAGGATTTTAGGACAGCCTTAAGGACGTAGGAATCTAGAAGAGCTCTAGAGCCCCGTGACATTTTCATGGTTGAATTGTTGAGGACCAAACCATGGGACTTGGTTTTTTTTTTGAAGGGGTGTCAATTTTCCTACCAAGCTCCGCCCCCCCCAAACCAGAACGGGAAGTTCCAGAACTTGGTCTGTTTATATCCTCTCGCGCTTTGCTCTAAAAAGGAAAGTCGAGGCGTTTGTGGTGGTGAAGCGACAACGACGTCATGCAGTCACAGTGCAACAGAAGCGAACACGGTGGACTTTTTCTCCGCCCCCGCGGTCGGGACGGGTTCTGGAAGCGGCGCCGCCAACGGGCCCCCAGGGAACAAAAATAGATTTTCCTCGTGATTTCTTTTCTGGCTGAAAGCGTGAGATGCGAGAGTCAAAAGTGCTGCAGCTTTGACTCCTCCCCCTCCTTCTCCCCCATAGGACGCGACTATAAGGTCACAGGTTTGAGATTTCGAGGGCGGAGCTGCTCTTTGGAAACCAGCAGGACGGCCCAGGGCCCCTCGTTTTCGTCCTCGCTGGCTGCGGGGAAGGGGGCGGGGCCAAGAGGCGCCACCGACGGGGGACGGTCGTCCGGACATTATCTCCACCGGAGCAGCAGCAGCAGCAGCAGGACGGCCGGCGCGAGTAGGGCGGTGGGCGTGGCCGCCAGGGGCGTGCCTTTGTCGGCGGCCGGTCGCAACGGCGTCGGCTTGTCGGAGGTGGGCCGGTGGGGCGTGGCCTGATTCCGGCGGCCCACCTCCATCGCCGACACTTCCGTGGGCGTCAGCTCGAACCCGGTGGTGTAGCCGCTCCCGCTGCCCGAGCCGCTCGCCTCGTCGCCTGGAAACAAAACAAAGGAAGACCAGACTGGGCAAGTGGGCGGAGCCAAATCTGGACTGACAGGTCACGTGACCTGGAACCGCCCATTCAGCGAGCACTTTATTAGGAAACGCTAACACTAACTCCGCCCTTGGAACAGCCTCTGATTTTCCGTCGTCGTAGCCCACCCACCTAAAGGCTGCGCCTTCTTTCCCGCTACTGTTTCCTTTCAGTATATTCTGCCCCTGTGGCCCGTCCGACTCAAGGTTGGACGTCATGCATTTTTCAGCATTGCGGCTTTGTCGTACCCCATTCGCCTCAAGGTTCGCCGTATAAGGTTCTGTCCTGTCATGATGACCTTTTGGGACCTGTGGCCCGTCCGACTCAAGACCGGACCCCGTCTTGGATTCTTCCCCGCAGCTGTGCGGTGCGGTCTCAGTTCTGATCTTCGGTCATCGTAGCCCATCTGCCTCAAGGTCCGGCTCGTTTCTGGGTCTCCCGATGATCTCGTGCCTGTTGTTCGTTTTGTTTTGTCACACCATCTAGGCACTTTCTGCTGTGGTAGCCCATCAGCCTCAAGGCCTTCTGCCGTTGTAGCCCGGCCGCCTCAAGCTTCGCCGCGCCGCGCCGCGCGTTCGGCGCTCGTTAGTGCTTCCCGCCATGAACTTTTTTTTTAGTCCGCCGCCCCCTGCTGTGGGGGCCATCTTTTTTGCAGATGTAGCCCATCTGCCTCAAGGCCTGCCTTTCCACATTTATCCTTTACCCCACCATTCTAAAGCGAGTCTAGATTCTAGAGTCTAGAGGGGGGCATGAGGGGGCAAACTCGTCGCCTCCCGGCCCCTCAGAACCGGCCGGCGGGCGGAACCCGCCGTGTCTTTGTGGGGGCGAACCGACGGGGGTCTTACTTGAGTCCTGGAAGGAGACGTCGTTGCCGTTGTAGGCGTTGCGCAGCTTGTTGGTCATCACCCGCAGGGCCATGATCTGCTGCCGGATGAAGGTGTCCGGCCGCGTGACGTCCATCTGGACCTCCGGGTTGCTCAGCTGGTTGGCCAGGCCGTCCTTGACCACCTCGGGGAAGTACCTGGGGATGCAACACAGGCGCGGGTCACGAGTGTAGCCTGGACCCTGCGTTTAAGGCCCCGCGGTCCGAAATGCAAGACTTCCGTGGACCGGGGTCCGGGCCCTACGCAGCGAGTGCAGGGGTGTCAGGGTTACCTTCCTTTCGCGTGGCTGTTCCAGCACTCTTCGCTGTTGGGCTCCACCAGGTTCTCCTTAGAGCAGATCGTCTCGGGAAGGGCCGACCAGAACCTCCGGGCCTGCCCCAGCTTCTGCTTTATGTCCTTCACCTGACGACAGAGGGACAAAGAGCAAGTCTTGGCCATCTCCTGAAGGAACCGAGCCCACGGGAGCCCGGAGTCGCAAAGGGCCTCCCACCTAAGGGGAGGGGGGGTCATGCAGCACCGACACGGTGGCTTCAGGAAACCTCCCATTGCTTTCTCGCCCTCGCCCGGAGTGTTTACGGCGCGAGCCGAGCGCCGCGCTTTGTTTTGAAGGAACCGCGCTAATGTGCTAGCAGCTAACAGCTTGAGGATTTGGCGCCGAATCTGATTAGCGCCTCCGTCTTCGTCTGCCGCCGGTCGACGTTTGAAACGGAATGCGGTATGTCTGATCTAGGTCTGCCTCGTGTCTGATCTGCATCTGTTCCACGGCTGCTCCGATCTACGTCTGCTCTAGATCGGACATGGGTCAGATGTGGAACAGCTGCGGAATCAGATGTTAAGTAGTCTGTTCTATGTACAGTAGAACCCATGTCTGATCTACGTCTGATCTACGTCTGATCTACGTCTGTTCTGTGTCTGAAATAGATCTGTTCTGTCTGATCTATGCCTGTTCCCTGTCTGATCCAGGCTTGTTCCATGTCTAATCTAGGTCTGTTTTGTCTGATCTATGTCTGATCTATGTCTGGTTTATGTCTCATCCAGGTCTGTTCTAGGTCGGATCCAGGCCCATTCTATGTATAATCCTAATCTGAGCTAGGTCTAATCTAAGTCTGGTCCAGTTCTGTTCTATGTCTGATTCAGTTCTGATCTAGATCTGTTCTATGTCTGAAATAGGTCTGTTCTAGGACTAATTCAGGTATGTTCTATGTCTGATCTAGGTATGTTCTAGGCCTGTTTTATGTCTGATCTAGGTTTGTTCTATGTCTGTTCTATGTCTGATCCATGTCTGATCCAGGCTTGTCTGAGCTACATCTGTTCTGTGTCTGATCTAGGTCTGTTCAGGGTATGTTTTGTCTGATCTATGTCTGATCTAGGTCTGTTCAGGGTATGTTTTGTCTAATCTATGTTTGATCTAGGTTTGTTCTATGTCTAATCTGTCTGCATTGTCTGATCTATGTCTGATCTAGGTTTGTTCTATGTCTAATCTAGGTCTGTTCTATGTCTAATCTGTCTGCATTGTCTGATCTATGTCTGATCTAGGTTTGTTCTATGTCTAATCTAGGTCTGTT
>JAUZSU010187464.1:0-12243 GCA_034780255.1 Parotocinclus maculicauda
CCACTGAGGACACAAGATCCTACAAAGACTCTCTGTAGTGGTCAAGTGGTGCTGATATTTTTACACTGCTTTATTCAATAGTTTAGTTATTTACTTATTTACTCTTTTTTAATCTGCTATAGTTTTATATGCTCTATTTTATTATACTATTTATAATGATACATATTAGTAATGCTCTAATTAATTATTTATATATATATATATATATATATATATACCATATTATATTATATTATATATTGATTGATATCTTGATTGTATTATTACTATGTTCTTTCTCTTCATTTTTATTTATTCTATTTGTTTGCACTACACTGCTCACAAATTAGGCGATATTTCATTATGGATTTTTAAAAATATAATTTTTTTAAAATATCCCCTTTTTGTGAGCTGTTACTAGATTACTATAAAATTATTAATAACTTAATTTAATTCTTACAAAAGTCATCTAAGCTGCCCTAGGTGGTCGGTGAGTCTTGGTCCTACCAAAGTTACTTCTTTGTAATGTTCAGAGAGTTTTTTCTTTCCACTGCCGCCCCCAGGCTTGTACACTAGAATATTGTAAAGCTGCTATGAGGCAATGGGCCACTGTAAAAAGCACTATTATAAATAAATCTGACTTTGAATTTGACTGCTTTGTCTCTGGAAACCTGTCTCCTGATTTGTATTTAAAAAGTATGCACACCTTATGCTATGCTAAAAGCAGGTCAAGCTCTATCATTGGTGGCGGCAGAGAAACAAGGCCCTCTTGTGAGCCTATAATCCCAGTGGTCAGATTCGTAAAGTATTTCCAGCATCTTTGCGCTGGAGCAGAAGCAGACTTTTTTTATCCTCAGCCTCCCTCCTGTTACCTCTCTCTCCCTATCACATTAGCATGATTGATGCCTGATTGTTTAAATAGGGTCCATACATTAACAGTGCTACAGCCATCTAATACAATCATTTTGACTGGCTCATTATTCTTAGACCTAAAACCTAAAAAAAAGTCCAATTTCCTTTTCAAGCTGATCATAAATGATAGATGGCGGAAACCTGCTAACATGCATTTTTTCTCTAACATTAGTCTCCCACTTGCTTAATACAGGACTTCCCTTACTGCAAGGGAAATGTAAGAGTTTCTTCTTCTTTTATAGTGACTTTATTGCACAAATAGTTTTCAGGCAGTTTGCTGGCCTCTGTTATCTTGTGGAAAGAACATTGTTAGCTGCTCGGGGATGGTCCTTCACCTTTCATGTGTGTTTAGGGGTGATAAGTGCACAGGACAGATCAATAGGCCATAACTGCTTCCATGAATCACTTTTTTTTTCTTTTAACTGGGAAATGCCTCAGTGATATATGTGAGGCCTGGAAGAACAGCTGAGGCAGGACTTGCCCATATCCCCCCAACTGTTTGAGGCAAGAGAGTGGTTTCCTCATCGCTTGGCTCAGGCGCATGAATGACTTCTTTTTTTCCCAATAATAACCAAACTTCTCTACTCAGCATTTGAAACAACCCTTCTTTTCTGTCTTCTTTTTTTTTTCTTCGCAGTTCTTTCTATTCTTTGAAATTTCCACCCCTGTCATTCTGGCACAGCTTATGCTAGATCACAGCTGAAACACAATCCTCTGCACTGCGAGGCTTTGCAGAGTTAGTGAGCTATTTAGTGTATGTAGTTGTACGAGGTTAATGGCGAGATCCAGGGGTTTAGTAATGACACAATAATGATGAGAATAGATCCGTGTAGAACAGCTACACGCCATCCTGGAGGTGCGCCCTGTCATGACGTGAAAGAAGGCCAGATATGTGGGTGAATGTGTTCAGCGGGCCGTAGAATTGGAAGAATTCAGGTGTGTTCACATGTACCTCCTGGCCAAGTTAAGCAGCAACGGCACCAAAAACTTTTTTTTCCCATCTACCATTAATCTGGGAAAGAAGAAGCAGTTGATGTTGTTAGAAACTTTTCCTGAAATGCATTGTTTTGAAAAATGTATGACACTGTATTTAAATTTAAGGAATCAAACTTTGTTGAGAGAGTTATGTTTGGGGACCAAGCTGCCTGAATCAGATGCAAATGCCTTCAGCGCTGTTTAATGTCCAGATTATGTTCTGTGAAACAGACCGTTGACCGAGATGGGCATTGACTAGACGTTACAATAGTCACATAGCTTTTTAGGCTACTGAAATGTAAATACAAAGGGTATTTCACAAGAAAACTGTGTGCAAACGATACGCAAATGTGTCATGCTAAATGGGTAATTCTAAAAACAAGTGATTGAAATGTTTGACGGAATTACGAACAACACAGAAGAAAAGCCAGATGAAACCGAGACTCAACTAGTGAATGTGAACCAGTTTATATACAGTAGATACAAATCAGAGAGAATATACAGGTAGCGGAGAAACAAACAATATAAGTACTATGTATAATAGGACAGGTATATATACTTACAAACACAATTCACAGTTTATTATAAATAAGCATAGGCATAGTTTGTCTCGCCCAATAATTCCTGCTCACAGCATCATTGTGATTTCTTTCTTTTTTCTTTTCTTGTGACAGTTTTACTCTTGGCTATTACTTCTAAATCTTATCTTGCGTTTGTGTAGATGCCTTTCCTCTAATAATACGTTTGTATGCTCATATCTCTGTCCTATTGTAAGTAGTATCTAATTTTTTTTTTTTTTACAAAATCCTTTATAAAATAATTTACATGATACTACATTGGAAAGACTGTAAAGTCTGGTCAACGTCCATTTCGGTCACTGGCCTGCTTCACAGAACATAATTATTACGATAACATGTAATTTGCTCTTACCAGTAGTGAGTCTGCCCAGATGTTCTTGCTAAGAACAAACACTGAACACTGTTTTGGAGAACCATTGTCTTGTTTAAGTACACTGTTCCATTTAGTCTATCTAGGTTTGGTAAATACAGTATATTTTCCCCAACACTGACACCAAGCAGGAGAGCTACAACAATACTGAATACACGCACAGTCACGGTCAAGACTGGAAACTAATTCTGGTGCTAATACTTTTCACACTGGTCAGACTGGTTGAGATGGACTATCATTATTGACATGAAAGTATTTGAAGGTGTGTCTAGTTTTGATGGATGTACTGGCTTGGTTGCCCCTGGCACAGAGACAAGATCAGACACATACTGAGCCAGCTGTATGATTTGAGCTAAAGCGTTTTTAAATCAATGCAAGTTTTGAAAAAATGTGAAAATGTAGAACAAAAAGGACAGTAATCATATGGTAGTGCAGGAGAGTTTCTGGACTACAAGTGTGTGTTGCTTAACGCACCCGATAAGTTTTGCAAAATTGTGTGTTATGCAGTCTGGACTTTGTTCGAACACTAAATTATACAGTACTGTGTAAAAGTCTTAGGCCTTTGATTTGTTGTTTTAGCAGTAGTATAATAAAATATATATAACAGTGTTGACCTCTGGACCACTGGACAAGAAGATCAATTGTAAGGGGAGATTGCATTAAACATTTTTTAAATGTTATTTTTGGCCAATTTTTTGTTCTAGTGTATACAAGTTTCCTTTGTTTTCTGATTGCCTTTTCTCATTCACAGCCCTCATTCTAATCTGAAGCAAAGGTAAAGCTAATCCTTGTCCTTTTTAATGCTTCCTGAGTCTATCCGAGCCTCACCAGCCAAGGCTATGCTAACTACACAAAAAATGTTTTTTTTTTTTGCTTTGCCAGACTTCCAACCCTGCCTTCACCCCACCATGCTAACTGCAAAAGATAGTGTGACTGCAGCTTTAGGACACTGTGAATAAAAATTTAAATAAGAAATTCATCAGGGCCTATATGGAGGAAGAGTTACATTTGTAGGATTTTTTGTTTGCCATGTCGCCAGTTCCTTTAATTTATAAAGTCTTGCACTTCCTTTTTGCTCCATGTACTATATTTTGGTGAAGTTGCTGATGTACTGTAAATACGTGGTTCATCTCGCCTCCGTGTCTCTGAAATGTCACACTGAGTGAGGAACGTGTATTTGCTTGCTATGGCTTTCCCATGGAATGTGCACTTTCCTTCTTGGTCAAATTTCATGTTTTAATAAGCAGTCATTATGGAGTATTTATTTTCCTGTGGGGTGTGGAAAGCAAACCTGTTGGTACACTATTTCTCTGGGTTATCTTGGCCTTCTGTACCTGATACTTTGGCAAGGAAAATCAGTCATGTGTTTAGAGAAGCAAGGAAAACATAGGCTGGGAAGTGTGTTCTTCCACCCCGTTTAGGATTAGTAGATCAACGGCTTTCCAGGAGGACAATGGAAGGAATGATAAAAGCAGACGGCTCCCATAAAAACAAACAGCTGGTCTGACACCTTGGAAGTGTGAAAGTAACGGGGCCATTAAAATGTCTATCGGATACATATCTTAAAGATATCACTTGTTTTATATGTATTAACAGCAACAGAGGCATTAGGTTTAGATACATTTCATTTTCATATTATAAGTTACTTTTGGTATCTTGCGCGTGCCTAACTGGGAGATGAACGAATGGTGTATGTACTGTAATGGATGTGGGGCGCTCCCTTTACTGTATGTATATCGAAAAATTCAGCAAAACCAGATTCATGTCAGTTCAACAGGTAATAGTAGATAGTGCAGGAAATGCTTGGTCTAACACCCAGAGACCATTTAACAGCAGCCTGTTTGAGTTAACTGCATAATAAGGAGTAATTAGGGATTGGCAAGTATTACAGAATGTGTGAACTTGATAACTTTTTCTAGTTGCCATGCATTGGCACCAGGGTTGTACTAAATACCCCCAGATATACAGTACTGGGCAAAAGTTTTGTATATATACACTGCTCACAAACATTAGGGGATACTTCAAAATGAGATATGCCATAACGAAATATCACCCTATTTTTATGAGTAGTATGTGTGTTTGTGTGTGTGTGTATGAATAAAAGCATCGGACAGCTTCATCTTGATGCCAAGTTGACCCTTCTGCAGTCCAGACAAGCCATTCCATTGTTAAAACAGAAAATTTAATGGTAACCTAAGACTTTTGCACCGTACGGAACAAAGTTTTTTTTTTTTTTCTCATACATTTAGGTAGCTAAATGTTCAAGTAGACTGTTTTATATTTGCAAAAGCATATTTAAATGACTGTGATTTGGTTCTAGGTACAAGCCAAAGGCGAGTGCCATAGATAATCGCAGCCATAATGTTATTTGGGATAACACTCAACCTTGAATGCTCTATTGCTCAATTGAGACACATTCGGAATACGTGGTTGGACCATGTCGGATTGAAACGTAAAGTTATAAGTTCCCCCACTTACTTGACACACTGGTTACATAACTCAGTTATTACCGAGTAAATATAGACATGCTAAGGTCGGCACATAACTTGATCAGCACATAACTTCAGTCTTTGCACATGGACGACTGGACTTTTCCAGTACATTTGTGTCATACATTTGGACCGGGTGCTCCTCAGTTCATTAGAGACGTACATTGTGTTTCTGTACGACTAAATTCCAGGGGCACTTTTAAAGAGAAGCAGCACCAGTGGGAAGTGGTGGAAGATGGTAGAAGGGGATTTGACCCATCCACAAGGAGGCCATGGGTTTGACCCTTGACATGCTGGGACACTCAAGAGAGTGGAAGTCAAGCCTCAGTGAACCTGGTGTGTGTGTGTGTGTGTGTGTGTGTGTGTGTGTGTGTGTGTGTGTGTGTGTGTGTGTGAGGAGGGGGTTCGGGTACGATCCCAAAATCCCTGTGAAGGCTCTCTTTCTGAATGAATGGGGTCTTAGCATTCTCTATCCAGGCTGAAAGACTGGATTCACATAGTTCAGATTTAGAGGGGAAGAGAGATTACTTTCCAAGAAAAATGGAGAGGCAAGTGGAAGAAAGAGTGACGCTCCAAAACAATGTTAGCTCTTTAGCTCAGTGCCGATGGCCACATTCTTTTTAGGTTGATCCCCGGAGTCTTCGCTGCAGCTGAAAATATCAGAGGACTCGTGGCCCATTTGTCATCCACACGTTCTAGCCATGGGCCACTGTTTACATTTCCTCTGCCTAGTGCAGCCTCTAAAAATAGCCCTCCTTCTCAGACTGATTCAGGAAAAAAGACAGCATCCTTTTTATAGACTGCATGACAGAGCATATTGATGTCCTAATTTGTGGGGATTTTTTTTCCCCTCTCATTTTTTTTCTCATTTCCATTGATAAAACTGTTTTTCATGTAACGTATATGATTAGGTGGAAAGTTCATGTCATGCTTCTGTCAGTAATTGCAATTTGATTATGAGCGAGATAACATGATTATGGCAGGAGAATGATGGGCAAAGCGTTTCGCTGTCAGGTGGTCAGGCTAGGTCATGACATTCCTGAGCTAATAGGAATGGCTTTTTTGCTGTTCACACAGACAGAGGCAGAGAATCTAAAAAGGACCTGACTTTTGCTTAGCTTGTACCCATGATATGTGAACTGTTACTATCACAGCACTTTTCTGCAAAAAGACTGCTGTGCATTTACATCATTTAGCAGACGCCCTTATCCAGAGCGACTTACAACTTATACGGTCTTACAATTCAAACAATTGTAGGTTAAGGACCTTGCTTAAGGACCCAACTGTGGCAGCTTTGGCAGAGTTGGGATTTGAACCCTGGGCCATCAGGTCCAGAGTCCAGTACCTTAACCGCTAGGCTACCCAGTCCCTATCCAGTCTCATGACTCTCATGCCACAGATTGTATTACATTTAAAATTGTTTGAGTGAAAATAAACGATTTCTGCTGAACCTGAACAGGTACAGTTGTTTTAAAGAAATGGTATACAGGGAGCAGATGTGCGACTCCTCCGCCCCCCTCAAATTGTGCACATCTGTCCAGAAACAAGCATATTTAATTTACTTTCCGACAAGGGACAAGTTGGATAACCTATGCCAGTGCACTACAAAATCAGATGTCACACAATCTTAGAAAGAAAACTACTTCGAAGGCAACTTTGGCATCTCGCACCCCCGTCGTTGCGAAAATGTTCGCTGCTAAAACGGCTACATCAGACGATGCTAAGTCGGCCACGGAGCCTCGTTCCTGTCCTTCGGGGAGTCCGGAATGTGTTCGCTCAGTGAGCGTAAAAAACATGGAACTCTCGCTTTTATCTGAGCTTTTATTTTTTTGGGCTGCAAAGCACTTGTAAACTTTTATGTATGCTAGCTGTAAACCAGTTACCAATAATAGCTAATTCTGTGTTAATGAGATCAATGTATGTCCTTCTTTATTATATATCTTTATCAGATAAATGTTGGTGTCTTCAGTAAACAAAGCAAAAAAGATATTCTTTGCTGCCAAGTAAAAGATTGACATATATTAAAAACAGCAGGAGTCCCAATATTGACCCTTGAGGAGTTCCACTATCTATACATTCAATATATTTTCAATACATTCAACTTATGAATGATTTATGGAAAAATATCCCCATTGTGGACGGCTGTGATGGTTTTGGGCACCCCAGTCTGACATGCTTCAGCTATGTGACACAATGAGATTTAGGGATGAGGTTTAGGGATAGGGGATAGCACACACAGAGCTGAATGGGACCTGGAGGCAAAACTCAAGAGCGAGAGACCTTCCCAGGTCCACAACCTAAAACTGAAACTTACCAGTAATGAGATGTGTTGCAGTTCAAAACCTTGCCTTGCCAGAGGTGAGAGAACAATTAGCATTGGGGCATTGGTTTCATATTGGCTTTTAAGGTGTGGGCTTGGTGGGGGTCACTGTTGGGTCCTGTTTTTGATCTAATAAGAATTCTTGGAGTAGGATCCCATTTCAGTTCTGTCTGTGTGTGCCTGATTGTTCACCTCACCATGGGCATTCTGAGCATCCTCAAGTCACAGAGCTGGGTCTGTTGCATGGCAGACCAACGGTGCCCCGTGAGTGCGACACAAAAAGAGCTCTTTTCTGTAAATGGGGGCAGCCCTGGTCTGCGTGACAAGACACACACACCCAGCCCCCACCTCAAGGAGTGCTTAGACTCGGGAGGCTTTTGGCAAGCCAAATGGAACAGACTAAACTGCGACAGCACCAGGCAGCATTGGCCTTAGGTGAGGGGATTCCTCACAACCTGTGGAGTCAGCCAGGGGATACCTCACAACACAGGCTCAAAAAGCAACTCAAACCTCCCTTAACCAGACGTGGGACTTAAAACAGTGTGGCTCTAGCAGTAAAGCGTTGGTCTGCTGAGAAAGTAAAGGCCAAATTCCACCAAATGCACCTTTAATGCTGTTTACAGGTTTATGATATACCAAGTGGTAGAATTTTTAGTGGTAGAAGTGTTTCTGAGCCATTCCACTGAGTAGGTGCCATTTCCATCCCTAGAACATCACACACACACACACACACACACACACACACACACACACACACAGAAACATGTAAGGAACATTTTAATATTAAACAAGTTGTCCTACATAGTGATGCAAGTGCAAATTTATAATAAATATAATTAAAAACATTACAAAAATTACCTACAACACTGAAAAACAGCATTCATTTGCTGTCTCTAACATTACACTTTACAATGAAATATAATGATTAAGCATCCTTTAGAAATCTGTGTGTGTGGCTTCATATCACATCTATCGACTTCAATCGGTTTTTCGTAAGAAATGCATAATGTTTTACTTTAAAATACATGTCATGTCACCAGGTTTTCACTCAGTCCTGTTACCCTATCATATTCCCTCTTCTGGAAATTCGGGAACAAACAAACCACAGGTCACATGTTCAAAAGGAACATGAGGGAATAAAAAAAAATTAAGTATTTTGTTTTGTTTAATCAGTGATATTGTAACTTTGACAGAGAAGGTTAAGCCTAAATTACTATTAAGAGTATACATAAATTATTTATAGATATCATTTGTTTATTGTAAATAATTAAAAACATGAGAAAGCATATAAAAAAGAAAATAACGTTGCCTGAGGTTGACCGATATTCATTATGAATGATTAAATAAGTGTTTTGTTAATAAAGATTTAAAAAGTTTTACAAACAAATGGTTCCAACTGAGTGTGCAGTGGAACAACTATTAGAAGATTCATTTCAGAGTACTGGAACACTGGGTAACTGGAAACTAGTTTGTACCACAGCCTTTAGTTTCAGTCAGTCATTTAGAAACGATCACCAAAGAAAAAAAATGGTTAAAAATCACTCAGTTGTCCAATTTGTTATTCCTTTCTGCCAATAAAAGCAACTCTGGCTAAACAGTGGTTCAAGTGGTCCAAATTTAGTTTGTTCACTTTTTATTGTAACCTCTTTTTGAGGTTCACATTCCTAAACAATCCAGAGGTAAATTATCAAAATGGAGTCAACAGTAACAGGTGCACATTCGACGAATGTTGAGTTGGCTGAATGTAAAAGTCGCATTTCATTCCAGTTTGAGCCGAATTGTTGCATTTCTGATCAATACCACAAATGAAAGTGGCCCAAATGACATGTTTTTCACATTACCTCAAAAGATAACATACATACTATATGAGATGTATGATAAAATAAAGATCCGATTTGGGCCACTTTTACCTGTGGTGTAAAGATATTAATTGTGGGGTTTTTAAACCCTAGTTTAAACCTACTTTTTGTACGTTAGCACATTGCAGCAAATATAAATTGGTTAATCAAATAATAACTAGAAACAAGAAAGATGGATTAAAATGTTTAAAGTGCAAAGTGTAGATACTTAGTGTTGGCCTTCACAATGCCACTGATGTGTCCTTATGCAGAGCGACTTGCAATTAATACAGTCTTACAATCAAAGCTATGGTGGGTTAAGGGCCTTGCTCAGGGACCCAACCTTGGCAGAGGTGGGTTTTGAATTCTGGTCCATTACCAGTCCAGTACCTTAACCACTAGGCCATCACAGTCCACGACCGTGTTACCAGTATAACCAATGCAACAACTTTTTAGTACCATTAGCTGCTGTTCCAGTAGTTGAGGCAAAATTCTGTACAAGGCCAACATTAAATGCATTGGTTTAGCAATGATATAAAACATATTGTCATGGTTAACTTGGACCCGCCACTTCGTGATGCTGTTTTCCACTGATCTTCATTCTAATCTTTGTGATCTGTAGCATATCTTAGTCTTTTCACCTTGTCTCTACTCCAACAAAAGTGTGCTTTCTTGGCTACTTCGGACTCAAAGAAGGGTAAACTTGGCATCCTGATGAAGCTGCCAGATGATGTTTTTGCTCAAGTGTAAGGAGATCACACCACGTTTGCCTCTGTATCCTATAGGAATATGTTTTATTTCAGTATTTTCTGGTTGTATTGTAATAATTATATATGGCCGTTCTACCATTATTATCCAATCTAATGGTGGCCTAAGGCTTTGCACAGTACTGTTTAAGCTTAATTATTTTCTCTCTGGGCCAGCTCCTGTTTGAAGTGAGCTGGATGAACCCTCATTCGAATGCTTATTTGAGGCTTCTTTGAAGATAAAAGTATTATTTTCTTCATCTTGACGAATGTCCTGCTATTGTTATTGAACTTGGCTGAAGGGCTTTCAGCTGAACACTGTTATGCTGTAATAACCCAGCTGTCCCATGAGTATAGAGCAGGTGTGAAGACCTTGCATAGCTTATACAGTTTTTATATAGGCTGCCAGCATACGCACAAGGCAACAGCCAGAGAATGATCTGTGGCAGAAAAAGGCAGAGATGAACGTGAACACGGGTACAATTTGATAAATATCTATCTGGTTTTGGCTCGGAACCAAAGACAACACGGCCACAAAAGAATCACTCAAGCTCTGATAAAGGTGCATTCAAAAGTGTGTGTGTGCATAAAGGGCCGACTCCATTTGCTTGTAGAGTCCATTAAAGTTTTGTTAATTGCAAAAGTTGCATGCAAGTCCATGTATTTCGTCAAAACTGCAACAACATTCTCATTTTCTCATGCTAAGGCATTATAAGTATGCTGAGGTCAAGATGTTGCAGATAACTGGTTACAAAATGGCATTGAGAACGCAGGTGCATTTCGTTACACAAACTGCCTTTCAAACAATGCCAAGACACAGTATGCCTTCTCAGTTTATAAAAAAGTACCTTCGGTTAGCAGCATAATATCATTTTTTAACAACAGCTACAACGAAAACTGTCCACAGTTGTTCAGACATTTCTAAACATAGTCTGTGTGTGTGTGTGTGTGTGCAGTGACCACCTGGTCAAGTGTAAATGAAATAAATCATCTGAGACGAAACTTCAGTGAGAAAGATCAGAATTCAGGCTGAACAACCTGTGAATTATAACAGCACTTTGTCCACCTAACAGAATAATCTATTGCAAATGACATGACTCAGAGCTCTGTTATGTTTTGGCGTTGCATGGCAACCACCAAAAACATCCGCTGCTTTTATTTAACTAACAATCAATTTAATAACCGTCTTTGTTCTCAGTCCTCAGTGTTCATATTACTTTTACCTTTCAGAACGGAGACACTGGATCTAAATGTCGGTTTTCTTTTTCTACTCCTGCTCATATTCGCACCATCACTAATTTCCCTTGGTGGTTCGAATTCAATTGTGGCATTTTGAGCCGGCCATTTGTCATCAATCCAGGAATGCACTGGTTCAGTAGAGGCTTGAGGTTGTGAAGTGAACGAACGTGGCCTCGATGAAAGACAAAAACAATGATCGTATCACTTTACAGAGGATGAGTCTGAAAATGACACGGTCTGTCATCGAGTTTGAATCTGCCATGAACCTCATTCTTGGATTAAAAAAAAAAAAAGCTCTGCTACAATGCCGTGATGTGTTCGGCCTTCATGGCAATCTGAGAAGATGCAGCTCTCTCTTCTCCACACCATGTGACGTTTCCTCCCAAGTGTTGTGTCTGAGAATAAATGCCGCAGTCATTCATACTGTTGAGAACTTTCGCCAGATTTATGTCCATAACAACAACATTCCATACACGATGGCCTCCAGCCTCACCTAATAAACCCAACAAAGTCACAGGACGGTCCTGTGCAGGGGCAATGCCTAATCCTTGCTGACGTCATACCCTGATTGATTAACTTCAGCAAAACTTTTAAGGGGACGCATCAAGAACGCGAGCGAGGGATCTGGGAGAATCAGTGTTGTGTTTGCTCTTATTAAAGTGTGAACTTTTAACTCTTAGTTCAAGAAAAAACACTTTACTTTTCTTTTTCTGTTCTTCTTAACCCCCCCTCTCTCTCCCTCCCTCCCTCCCTCTCTCTCTCTCTCTCTCTCTCTCTCTCTCTCTCTCTCTCTCTCT
>JAUZSU010187475.1:0-12242 GCA_034780255.1 Parotocinclus maculicauda
ACCTGGGCGACACTCCTGGACCTTTGCAGCTTCCTGGACTCGCGCAGCTCTTAGGCTGTCTGTTTGCCGCGTCGGGTATGTGGTCTTGTATTTTCCCTCTGCATCCAGGGCTCTGCCACAAAGCTGTGTGTGGGCTCTGGGGAGTTTTGGTGAGGACGGCGTTCCGTCTCGCTAGTTCCCCCTGACCCAGCACACAGACTCGTGACAATTGGGCTGTGTCAGTGACCTTGGCAGGTTGACCAAAATAACATCATAAAATAATTGTAAAGTAAATTTTAAATTACATTTTTTTACATGGTTTTTTAAATGAATCTTCTATGCTGTCACAGATTTTTGTTGTTGTATATGGAAAACTAATTCAATTTAATACAGACAATTTTGTAGAGACCTGTTAGAGACCCATACATTGACTCTTGCTTACACCTATTTATTTTGTTATGTTTGATTTGTTACAAAAATATTTTAAAGCCTATCGTATGTATATCCTTATTTACTATCTGTATATTATATAGCCTTAAGTAATTGAATTTCTTTGTTTACTAACATGCTTTTCCATTCTAACCTTTCAATGTTGTTTATACTTGCACCAAATTTGGGACAGCTGCTTGGCAACAACCAACATCTTTTGTCACATGCCATGCTCAGTTTCCTTCATGAACACTCTTGTTTGTGCCCTATCATCTTCGAATTGAAATTGTTAGTTGTCATATCTATAATTTGTTTATTAAGAACAAAGAAAAAACGCTGGATGAACATCCTCCAAGTGTAGTGATTCCATAATTTTTGCTAGGGGTGGAAAGAGCTCCAGTTCAGCACATTTCCTAAACAATGAGGATCAATATGTGGGTCAACTGAAACACAGCTATAGCAGTTAGCACGATGAAGAAAATGCTTTTGGATGAGCAGAGCATGCATCAGTGCCATGTGAAAGTACTTAATTAGCGCCAGAGACTGCATATGGATGGAATCCAATGAGGGCCAAAAGGGAACGAGAGTCAGAGAGAAAGAGAGGGAGAGACAGGGAAAGAGCGAGACAGAGATACCCTTTTTTACAGAATATGAAAATTGATGTATGGAATGGCACGTTTACACCACAAAATGGTAGAAAACATAACCAAGTATTACCAATTTCATTTATTTCCTTTTCCATTTGCTACATTAATCTAAACTTTATACAATATGTATCCATTCTGTGATTTCAGGCCATTTGGAATGGATTTATTTGCAGAATATTTAGCAACACTCTTCTCAGAACCTAGGGTCAGGGTCCAATAAATATTGGTGAAAATTGTCCAAATGGCTTTATTTCTGTAACAAACAGAAATAAAAGTGCTCTATCTTCAAAAAGGAATATGCTTCCCCAATGTTGGCTCATGTTTCTCTGTCCCTCCACAGACGGCTTCATCAAACCATCTTTCAATGAAGAATCTGCGGATACAAATGTATAGAACTGAAAAACGATAAGTCTAATAAAACAATGTAGTGGATATATTATCAAGAATCAGGCAATGGCTAAGTTGTGAATATAGTTCACCCACAGTATAGTATATAGTTCATATAGTTCACCCAGGCACAGAATGAGCCACTGAGGTGAAAAAAGCAAGCACTGTTGCACCCATGCTCATTCTGCATATTCTTAATTCATACTGAAATCTTAATATATTGTGTAATTTTCTGGGGCAAAATAAATGCTATTGTGGAAGTCTTCAGTATGTACATAATAAAAACTTGTTTTCTTAATACTATATGTATTATGTTGTTTTTTAATATTCCATGTATAGTCTATGTGTAGAAACCCAGCACTAGTTGGCTCACTTTTTTTTTTTTTTTTACTGTCCCACATCACACTTAAGCCATGTGCATCTTTTCCAATGCCAATCACTTAAAATCCATGTGTTGGTGTTTCCACGGATACAGCTATACAACATGGGACAGATCGTGAACTGGTAAGACTACTGGCAGATGTTTTTTAGTGAGCAAAGGACTACTGACCTCATTTCTTTGCCCCTGTGATTGTGTCATTGACAGCTTAGATACTGGAGAAGGAATTTTCCACTGATCCAGTTTTGCAGAACCCTGAACCCACCCTGTCCATCATTACTGATATTGCTGTTTCTAATGTAGGCATTGGCATCATCCTCCTTCAAAGCCCAAGCTCTTTTCATGGCTTGCCCAGAAACATTTTCCCACTGATCACAACTTGCAAAAAAATGTGTGCCCAATTGGGGACAAATTTGAATGCTCCACTATTAACATTGAAATGTTGCCAGTACAGTCCTGTGCACATTAATGCTCTACTACAAAGTTTCATTATTCTTTCTGGAAATATATCTGCTCTAATTCATATTCCCTCTTTTCTCTCTGTTTCTCTTCCCTATTCCCTTTGTCTCATATACACACCCACATTCACATCTACCAAACTGTGCTAAATATGGATCCTTTGATTGGGAAGGTGAGACAGAATGAGAAAAATCATAGCAATGGAGCAGCCTTGTCCCCAAGTCTGCTTTTCATATCCACTGTAATTATGTTGTTCTGCATAATCTACACTGAGGATCCAAGAAAAAGAGATGAAGAATATTGAGACAAGACCAAGAACAAGAGGTGTGCACATCTGAAACAACATTCATATAAGAGCTCTGGCTCATTTCAACTTCACTATGCTGATTTTCCTGAAAAGAAAATAACATGTGCATTAAATGTAAAACATTTTAAGTCTTGAGGAAGATGGCTAACAAAAGCAGAAGACCAAATTTAGTTAGTCTTATGTCAGTTAAGAACAGAAAGAGAAGGCAGCATAGGGCGCAAGGCAAGAAAAACCCTAAAAGAGTGACAATCCATAATAGGACACGCACTCGTACTTATACATTAGGGGCACTTTAGAGACACCAATTAACATAACATGCATGTGTTTGGACTGTGGGAGAAAAACACAGAAAAGACGTGGCGATTGAACCTGTGAGGTACTTGCTGTGAGGTGACAGAGGTACCCACCAAGCCACCACACCTCCCTGGCCTGGTCTAATGAGTCTAAATATCACAGTTGTTAGGGTCAGAATTTATCTCTAACAGCATGGATCCATGAACAAAACCTGCCTTGTGTCAACAATTAAAGCTGGTGTAATGGTTTTGTAATGGAATGTTGCAATTTAGACCAATTAATACCAATTAATCCTTACTTGAATGAAATGGCCAGTTTGAGTATTGTTACTGACCATAGATAACATGTATGACCTTTATGACAACAATTGCCTCATCTTCAAATGGCTACAACTAGCATTAAAATGCACCATGTCACAAAGCAAAAGTCATTTCAATAACATTTCTTGAACTTCACAATAAGTGCAATGTTCTATAGTGGACTTCTCGGTTACATGACCTAAATCCAATATCTGACATTTGAGAGGTGGTAGAACGAAAGCTTAACAGCAAGGAAGTTCATGAGCTGCAAACGTTATTACTCAGATCAATTACTTGCGGTAGGACAGCAGTAACGTCGCTGCAGAGTACAGTGTTTTGTTACATTGCTTTGCAATTAAAAATTTACTGTTGAATGCACTTGTTTCTCACAACCTTGTGCTCTCAGGTTCCAGGTGTCTAAGGTTTTGCATTTTTTTAAGTTCTTTGCTCTCTCTGTTCTCTGCTGATGAACACTTAGCTAATATAATACAACTTTATTAATGTTTATTTATATCATCAGAAAGATTGTGTAGATTTAAACATGAAAAATCTGTAATATGCAACCATGTTTAATGTACAGTATCATGTTATTTTCCCCATCCCATTTTCCTTGGCAGTTGGTATAGTTGATGTAAATAAATTGTTTAATTTCTAAGATTACTTAGTTGCTGCCTAAAAGATGATCTGCTGCTGATCCTAAGAACTGGGTGTAGCTTCACCTTTAGAATTTGGCCTCTAGAGAGGAACAGAGAGCAACAAAGACGAACAGACAGGCAGATAGATAACTGAGAGCCTCAGAGGAAAAAGAACTACGTGGAGGCCAAGCTGAAAAACAATGCTCCAGCTTCTTAAGACTTAATTTAATTGTATTTTCCCTCTGGGGGCTGTACAGGTAAAAAAAAGAGCGCACTCCTACATTACATCATGCAGAGTTATTTTTTGTTAGACACAATAGGTAAGGGATGGATGCTATTTTCTGTATGTTTTTGAAGATTGGAGTAGTTAGTCCTTTTGTTTTTATAATTGTTTTCTTTGGTTAAAGTGTGATGTTCCTTAGTTAGATTAGGACCCGTTCAATGATGTTATGTTCTTTGTTTTACCACCGACCCTAGTTATGCTATAGGCCTTTCTCACCCAAGACTCCTTTGAGGGGTCGTAACATGAGTAATGTGCTAACTAATGTGTTCATTTTGACAGTACAGTTGTGGAGTGGTTAGCACATTCATTAGCAGTTTGATCCCGACCTTGGGATCTGACTGTGTTGTGTCTGCATGTCCTCTCTGTGCTTGTGTGGGTTTTCTTTGGGCACTCTGGTTTCCTCCCACATTCCAAAGCCATGTATGTTAGGTTAATTGGTGTTTCCAAAGTGCCCTTTGTGTGTGAATGAGTGTACAAGTGTATGTGCCATATGCCTACAAGATATGTCTAGCCCATAGTTCTGTCTTGTCCCAGCATTTTACGTTTTTAACTGTGATGCTCTTCACAGCTCTGTGAGCGGAGCAGAATATGAAGGAGACAGATCGCATGGCCTGCTTTTTTTCCTGGTTCAGGCTCCAGTACCATTTGCCAGCTAATTGTATATCAATGACTGCATGGTTTTCATTACAGTGAATGGCACACCTGAGGACATTAATATTCTGGAGGAGAAAGTGTAAACTTCCCCTACAATCCCAGGGAGAGATAGCTTTAATGAAGGAGAGAGCAAATCGGACGCCCCCATGTTTGCCTTGGAGAGATTTTCTCTGCTCTCATTTATGCTCATTTATAGCAAACATGAGAATGGCTTTGGTAGAGGGGCATTTCTTAAAATATATGTGGATAAAAACATAAAAAAAAATGCAGAATATTTTAAATTAATGTAAAAGCCTAAATTCTTTGCAAACAAGTCTCCACAGGGAAGGTGGTGGTGTGCTGGATTTCTGGGGGGTGCTTGCAAACTTGTTAGTTTTCAGTATTGCAGTATTGCTTGTGCACATTTGAGCACTTTTTTTCAAGAAATTCCAACATTTCTGTACCTGAATGTGTTATATGTGTACTCCATGGCGTCAGTCAGTCAAGAGCAAGTTGGTTGAGTCAATTGTGTACTGCACTTACTACTCAGCTTTGTAGGGGTTTAGGCTATTAGTGTAGACGGTATGCATGTTTGAGGGGACCACAGGATGTGACTGTGATTGATAATGTGATTCAAGCATATATGTTTTTAAGTCACTATATTTTTTGTAATTTCAGATGAGAAAGAATCTGTTTTTGGTGAGAAAGTTGCCCAGTGTCATTAATTAGGAATAACAACACAAAGTACAAAATCAAGTAAAGTTAACCTCATTTAAAATAACTTCACACCAAGATCTTTCAGACAGATCATGATAAAAATTGTTGGTGTACAGGATAAGGGTCCGGAGAAGCTTAAATGTGACTGTGGTAACCTAGTAATTTAAGGTAATAGAATATGGAGCAGAAATTACTTTGTCCATTGTTCAATTCTCGACTTTGCCAAGCTGCCAACTTACAATTGCTTGGATTAGAAGATTGTATCAGTTGTCTCTCCGGAAAAGATCGTCTTCGAAATGACTAAATCTGACAATGACATCAGCATAGCAAAGGCTTAACAGTATATTTATTGATAGTTAAAATAAAAAATGAAATAACCCATGACTACTGCAACCCCTATATTCTAACACATAATTAGTTACTGCAATTAGACACTGCTCTGTCAGGTAAGGCATGCTCTTTCATAGAAGATTGTAATGCTTTGCGTGGTGTGCTGATACAATGCTTATAAAATGATTAAGTTTACAGTCCTCAGTAGGAAAGTACACAGTTAATGTACTGATTGCTACACCATGCTTGCTATAATCCTCTTTCATTATTAAAAGTAACGGTTTAGTCCTCAAAATAAAAAACAATTGACTCTTACTATCAAAAATGTATCTAGAGTCTCGTACTTAAAATGATTATTGTTTAAAATGCTATTAACAAATGGTTCTTAAGAGGAAAGTTTCAAGTCACAATAAGAAATGGAAAATGCTCTACAAAATCTTATAAACGGGTCAGGTATGCACAACAAATCCTCACCTGCCATGGACGTGTTGAAAATAATTGCTTATACAGAAGTATAGGAACACCATACCAGATTATAAGCATGAGGGGTGCTCCATTATGCTTTGGGGTTTTATGGTTTAAAGTTGCATTAAACATATTGGTAAGAATGGATTTACTAAATGTTAGCAAATCCTTATTACAAATGTCTCACAAGCAGTGAAGTAACTGTAGCTAAATTCTGAATATTACAACAAGACAATGATCAAAAACACATTAATATCAACCTTTATTTTCTCAATAAAAATAAAATAGTTTTGAAATGGTCTTCACATTCCCCAGACATAGTATTATATTATTCAAAATCTGTTGGTAGCTTTCAGAGATCCTTGGTATACAAAAAATATTCATAAGTTAAAATGTTTTGAACAGATAAATAGGAAAAATGTCCTGTGATACGTCATAAAAAGGGCTTTCTATTCAATCAATAAAAAAATGCTAATTGACTAGAACAGTGTTGCCCAACATTTTTCGGCCTGGGGGTCATATCAATTTCCGACACAGAAATAAAAAAATGTATATATATATAAAAAAAAAAAAATAGAGCAGATACCATTTTTATTAGAAATGCTTTGTACTTACCATTAATTCTGTAGTAATATTAGTGGGATGTTTTTTTTTTGTAGGTTGGGCGTCATGGGACTAGAACAATGATGACAAAAGAAATTTGTGTTCACCATTTTGTATGTCAGATCAACAGCTACAAGAAACAGGTTGGGGTTATTACTCCTCAGTTACTAAACTGATGGGTTGACACATTTTCTTTCAGCCTGGGCTGTGAATGATAAATATGCATGTTGACTAACCCTATGTAAAGTAATTTAAGCTCTGTGTGTAATTTACCGGGTTTAAATGCAGATAGACACAGTGCTACAAAATTTTAAGGATATCCCAGCAGTTCTGATATGCTGAAACAATGTGATTCAAATTTCCCAGCATGCTCCCAACAGCAGGACTTATGTAATTGCCAATTAATAGATGGTGTGCTGGTGTGCACGAGCAAGGAGAGAAAAGAGATGCATTAACATCCTACCCACCCATCAAACACTCCCTGCTCAGTCAACGATAAACAAATTCCTCCTAACTGGGAGTCAGGTCCTCTGGGGCCAATCATGGCAAATGAATGCAGAAAATGTCTCCACAAGCAGTTAGCTAGTTATCTAATTGCATAATTTTTAAGCGGAGGTGAATTTAATGTTTGTATGGAGGGGCTGAAAGCATAATAATGCATTTGGGATAAAGAAGAAAATTGAGCGGGTTTATGGTTATGGGCCTTCCTTATATACACACACTAGTCATGACAGCTCATATGCAGTGGTAGGGCCATGTTCCCTAATAAATTTAATGATAGCTTTTATAATGAGGATTCTGTGACTGTCAACCTTTTTTTTTATTTTGTGACATGCTTCATGGCAACTGTCATAAAACATGGCAACATAACAATAATAATATTTATTTATATAATACCTTTCATACAAGAAGCACTTTAAAGTGCTTTACAGGACTAAACAAAATCAAATAAAAACAGGCTAAAACCTTCAAGATGATCAAGATGATAATAAGGGTTTGATCACTAACACATTGATGGGTTGATAATGTGTGTTTTGTGTGGACATTGAGCATGACCTTCAGCAGAGGCACTGCCTGAGGTGATGGGCTGATTAAATTACTGTCAGTTGCAGCTTGAGTAATTTAAGCATTTTCGATTATCTGCCACAAACACCAGACCTTAGTAGAGGGCTGGTGGCTAGATTAATGCCAGGTATTTGTTTGTCACATATGTAGGTAAAAAATGATAAAAATAGGGTAAGTTAGTGGAAAAGAGTGAAGTTGAAAAAGTGTGTAATTCCTTTTTTCAGAAATTTCCTTTGTTTTTGCAGTGTTAACTGCAACAAACATGTATTCTGAAAATATGACTTAAATAGATCCATGTTGCTTAAATGTAACAGGGTGACTACCCATGCCAGATTGTTATACAACTGATCATTAACTGAGAACAACTGATTCAGATTTCACCTCCATATTTTCTTAATTACTAAGTTTGCACATCCTCCCTATGGGTGCAAGGGCCCACTCTGGTTTCTTCCCACATTCCAAAGACATGAGTGTTAGGTTAACTGGTGTCTCCAAATTGCTCTTAGTGTGTGAGTGTGTGTATGTGTGTTTGAGTGTTTGTGACCCGTGATGTGGTTCACTGTCGGAGGTAGTTTGTATTTTTGTTCCCTCTACCACCTGCTAGGCACAGTCTTTCCCACAATGCTGACTAAGATTAAATGGGTAAGAAAATGAATGAGTGAATGAATGAATGTAAATATTTTACTGGTAATTACCCTGCTAATAATATGTGTTTCAGTCATTATTGTATTTATCATTTATTTACACCAGACTGCCTGTTAATATGGAGTTGGTCAACCTTTTCTGCTGTAGCAGCCTTCACTCTTCCGATAATGTTTATACTTTGAACTATAACTAAAAAATAAGGATTAATTCCCTTTTATTCAGAAGAACATTAGTAAAGCCAAGCACCAATAGATGGTAAAGCCTGAACTGTCTTTACTATAAGAGTTAACTTTATGTGTATAATCATAATCAGCTTTATAGAAATCCAAATGTCCAAAGATCAAATGGGAAATGTCACCTTCTCTGGGTGACACTGAATAGTGAAACTGAGCTTATGCTGAGTCCTAGTATATTACTGTACAATAGAAAGGTGAATACTATTGTGTTGAAAATGTCATATGTAGCATATTTTAATAGGTGTTTAGATACAGTAGAAGCGTTAACCAGATTTCTTTTCACAGCAGCAGTTATGTTTATGATTCAGAAGTATTTGTATTGCTTAGTAGCGAACATTTACTGCTTTATGAAGTGTAAATGTATTATAGTAGCGAATGTATGAGGCATCACAGCAGGGACTGCGGTAGCCTAGCGGTTAAGGTACTGGACTGAACTTGAATGAACCTGATGGTCCTGGGTTCAAATCCCACCTCTGCCAAGCTGCCACAGTTGGGTCCTTAAGCAAGACCCTTAACCCACCATTGCTTGAATTGTAAGAATGTATAAGTTGTAAGTCGCTCTGGATAAGGGCGTCTGCTAAATGCTGTAAATGTAAATGTAAATGTGTAGTACATCAGGATCAAGAAGCACTGTCCACTCAAGGCAATTCTGAGGGTGTGAAGAATTACAGCAGATAGTGATAAGGATAACCACCAGATTGCTCAACAGCAGGCCATCCATAATTATGTGGTGTTACTGTAGTAGAAATACAACTTGACAGAATAACAGATTGTTAGAAATTATGGAAGAGTAAAATGCTTAAGCAGGGTGTAAATGGTGATCACAGCCCAAGCAGGGAATTCATGTGTATCTATGACAAGAAACAAAACAACAGTTTTAGCCCAAAGGATTACCTATTTGGATATAAAATAGTTATATGCTGATTGACAAAAAAAACCTATGCAAGCTACTAGTAGCTATGACTATGTGAAAATATAATGGGCCGAAGTGTAGTTTGGAACACATTTTTTTCCCAAAACCAGAGATCGCAACCAGTTGTGCACATTAAGGTGTTTCTTTACTTTCCACTGTCCTGGGAGTCGTGTTGCCAGGACTTTGGGGGTGACTGATGGCATGGCATCTCAGCAGAAATCTTTATTAAGAAAGAGTGGTATTTTAGTGCAGAATCAAACTGGACTTCCCACCCTCAATAAAGGCTTCAGATTATGCGTAAATCATGTTCATGGTGAGTTGTTTTGCTCTTGCCCAACAGGAACACTTGAGATATAACGATATTGCACTCATTAAACTTGGAAAACTAGACAACACATAAAAACTAGACCTTTTAAAACAGCTTTTCTTTTTTTTTTTTTCTTACTTATTCTTACTTCTTTTCTTTGAGAACTGCCTACAACAATGTCTCTCAACTGAGAAAGAAGTCATTGCATTTGGATGTGCTGAGTTTGCTGTGTTAAGGAAGCTGTTGAATTTACAGGTGTGTGTGTGTGTGTGTGTGTGTGTGTGTGTGTGAGAGAGAATGATGCTGGGCAAAGGCTTCAGGACGCTTTCAATGAGGACTGTGTGCAAGGTGTGGTTCTAGAGGAGGTTCTGTGATGTTCGGGGGGTGGTTTAATTACTCAAAAATGCATTTGGTTGAGATGACAATGCATTTGAACCACAGCGCCTATATTAAACAACTACCCCTGTATTCAACTATTCAGACAACAATTCTGCTATTCTCACATGGCGGCAAATGTGACTGATTGGCATGGTGAACATTCAGTAGCAGTCACACATCTGGACTGCTCTGCAAAGTCATGAAAATCTTTGGAACTACCTAGAGTAAGACCATTAGTTAGTGTGTGCGTCTGGAACTGGTACCGGAACATAGGACAAAATGAGGTTGGCCGTTTGGATCGGCTGCTATGTATAGTTGTGTATCATCTGCAAAGCAGTGAAAACTAATGTCATGTTTACCAATAATTGAGCCTAAAGATATGTACAGGGAGAATACAGGGAAAATAATAATGGACCAAGCGCAGACCCCTGAGGGATGCTGTACTTCACTTGTGAGAGCTTAGAGAATAGATCATTTACATAAACAACAAGACACAAAGAAAGAGCTAGAGAGATAGACAGGAGCAGTGGCTTTCATAGCAACAGCTGGGGTAAAGATGGAAGCTGTGAATCATCAGTGCTAGCGTCTTTAGTTTTAAAGATATATTTGGTCTTATATATTATATTTTAGTCCCACAACTAATCTTTATATTAGCGTCTTATTCGTGTTATATCCATTATATGTTTATTCCTCCAATATAGTTCCTTTTCTCTGGTCAACTTAATTTAATGAGTTAATAAAGCATTAATTCCTGCATTTCAGTCCTGCAACACATACAGTAAAAATTTGAATGGGGCAAGTTGGGTCTAGTTGTGAGGTGAAAAAAAAAAATAATGGTGATGTCAACAGGTGAGCATAATTTAATACAAAAGCAGTTTCTACAACAAGTCTTTCAGGAGCAAATATGGACAGATGATGGGTTGACAGTTGTCAACTAACTTGTGAGAAACTGTCACAAAGTATGTATGAAGGCGGAGGCAAACGTGATGTGCTGAAAATACCAGGTTTATTGTAACATAATAAACAGAAAGTAAAGCAGAACTAAAACATAATGAGACGACAGACTACAAAGTCCAAATTATAAAGTGTAATAGAGAATGCTTTGCACTGAAAACTAAAAGCCAAAAACTAGTCCTCACTGATCCAGGACAGGTGTGCACAATCAAGTTATTAACATATTTCTCCCAGAATAAATACAGTGCATAATCTTATGAAATGATTCAAATAATCTGGAGGAATTTCAGCGCATAAAGGGCAAAAGCACCAGCCTACAATAGAGACTCGTGATCTCCGATCCCTCAGAGGGCACTGCATCAGGAACCATCATCCATTAATAGCTGATATAACAACATGGGTTCCAATGTTGCTATAAAAATGTTAACCATGAAGGCATTGTTTTCTCTAGGCTTGGAGGGATCTGGGATAGACCATCACATGTATACTTTAAACAATACACGAAGCATGTATTGTGGTCAGTTGAATCAGTATTCCAGATCATCTTTGGGAGAAATGGATGGCATCTCCTCCAGACCAAAAACTCCTGACTATTACCAGCTACAAGTCTAAAATCCAAGGTGTCTGTCATTGTATGGGACTGTGTCAGTGCCTTTGGTAAAGGAAATTTACACTTCTGTGATGGCAACATTAATGCTGAGATTTTAGAGCAACGTATGATGCCTTCAAGACAACATTTTTTAGAAGGACAGCCGTGCATTTTTTAACAAGACAATGCAAAACAAGCCAAATTTGTTACAAGATGTGGTGGTTTTTATTTAGGACACGTCTTATAGAGTGCGTGTTTACCCGGTGGCTACTCTAGCCGGGGTATATCTCGAGTCAGCAGCCGACTAGA
>JAUZSU010187486.1:0-12242 GCA_034780255.1 Parotocinclus maculicauda
CACCGGGACGGATCCCGTTCTTCCCAGCGGGACCAATGGGGGGAAGCGGGCGTTAGCCGCGGGTACGGACTGGGGCGTTTTTGAGTTTGGTCTTGTCTGTTTAAATAAATGTCTTGTGTTTTTTATATATGGTTGTCTGTCTGTGGATCTCTGCATCTCGGGCTCCGGTTTTTAATTCCAGGTGGGGGTTTTCCGGGGGATCTGGCGCGTCCAGGAATGGACGCGCAGAGATCTTCGGGAGGCCCTCATTTGGGTAAACGTGGGGGGTCCTGGAGATTTGGCGTGCTCCAGGAATGGACGCGCAGAGATCTCCAGGATTCCCCCCATTTCTCACAGGTATTTTGTGCTTAATGTGAGACCAAATATTCTCTATATGGTTTACATGGACTGTGACAGATTACCAACCAATCACTATTTTTTTAAGCACAAAAACAAGAGAGAAGATATTTTGGAAAAGTTCAAACAATCAGCCATGCGTCAGTGTGAGTTTTACATCAAATAATAAAATATTTTTTAGGATTTTATCTTTGTGTATAAAAAGACTATGCAAATGAATCCACTTCCAGTTTTTTTCCCTGCCTGTAACAGTTCACTTCAGCAAAGAGCAGTGATGAGCAAATACTGCCTCTTCTTATACTGCTCATAAAAATATAATACTGCTCCCCAAAAGAATATTTCAAAATGAAATATCTAATAATTTTATGTGAGCAGTGAACTTGTTGCTAATGTTCTCACTATCTGTTATTAGGATTAATAAAACCATGATATTTCTTTTTTTTTTTAATTTCCCAGGAGTATACAATTGTGAGAAATAGATTTTCAAAGGGCTTGCCTTCTGCCATTGTGTAGTTAATACACTAATTATGCCAACATCACAATAGAGAATATAAACAGTTCAGGTTACTGCATGTGCAAAGGTAGGCCATGAATCCTGACCATAAAAGGCAAAGATCACATTAAATATTGCATTTCTGCCTTATTTGTTAATGATGAAATGACTATGTATACTAAAATAGTAAGTCAGGATGTGGAAACGGTGGATGGTTGTGTGGTGATGTGCTCTAGCAGCGATACAAATATTTGGTTAGTGTGACCCTAAACAAAATTGGCAGGGATTTTTTTTACTTTTTTTCCTTATAAAAAGAAATATTTTATCTGGAGCCATCTGCAATACCTGCAGACGTGATCAAACTCATTTGGACACATGAGACTCCCCAAAAGCTCCTTCAGACTATGAACCGTTGTAACTCAATTAAAATTGTTTCTTTCATTAACCTCCTGAGACCCTGCGTGCTCATATGTGGACATTACATATCCGCAATATTAGCAATAATAGAAAGCTACAACATCCGTAAAGATCAAGTACTTATATGAGAACATCTTGTACAAAGACAAATTTTATTTTGAATACTTATGTCCTACTAATCACAAAAAGCTAGGTGAAATTAAAATGCACACCAAGCAAAAGTCCGGGTCTCAGGAGGTTAAGCCTTTTACGTTCAGTTAGGGCAGCGGTCTAATGCTGTATTCATGACCCGGCGGTGCCTTCCAACTGGGTCTGCTGAAACAGTGATAAACTGGCTTCAGTGCAAAACCCACATACCGTGTCCCGTTTGGGTGGCCCTGATGGGCAGGTAACAGATGGCGTGCTTCCCATGAGCTCAGGAAAAGAGGTAGGGTTCAGCCCTCTCTGAGCAGTAAATATACACCATGGGGTAAAGTTGTACAAAATATTTTAAACATCGATGTCATACTGGATTTTATAATACTGATCTTGCAGAGGCTGTGGAGCGAAAAAGATGTGAGCAGGCTGTAAAATACGAATAAAGGGAATTTTATGGAAGACGTTCTGCAAATTGTTTGAGGTAAATTAGAACATGCTTAAATATTTATTTATTTAGGTCAGGGTTAAAGTTTCACTGCTTTTGCACAATTACATGTGTCAACATTACACATCAAAGCTAGGGGTTGGGCCTAATTTTACACAGTTTGCTTTGGCCTGATGTTAATGTCTTCCAAAATGTAGCGGATCCATTCGTGGATGTACAACATATTTCTCAGAACTGCCAGAGGAAACTGGAAGAGGGATTGCTACAGAACTCAGTCAGTAATAAATTCAGGGTGTTATTGAGGGTCTGTTGCACTGACTGAATGAGATTTTGTGTATATAATAACGTAGTACAGCGAGGTGATGTGAATGAGTGAATTCACATTAATTGTATGTCTTTCAATCCTAGCAATTGTGGTTTAAGGACCTTTTTTTTATTAATGACCCAACAGAGGCAGCTTGGCAGAAGAGGGATATAAACCCTAGACCTCAATGTCCCCAGTCAAGTACCTTAACTGCACAAACACAACAGAACAAGTTAACGGCCAATCAGTCTTATTTAACCAATTCTGTGCCGGTCGCATTTAGCCAGTCAAAATCAAATTTTCTCACAGCAGCTTGACAATATAATATTATCATAAAAGGTCAATCCCAAATTGAGCAAGCCCAGGGCGACAGTGGAAAGGAAAAACTCCCTGAACGTAGAAGGAAGACACCTTGATAGGACCAGGACTCAAAAAGTGACCCATTTTCCTTGGGTGACCTAGATGTTAACTGATATAGTTAAGCTGATATTAATAGTGAAAATTAAGTAAATAATAACAATTCAATTAAATAATTACACAGCACTACACAACAGCGACACAAGCAAAGCCACATGGAAAAACATGAAATCATTCAAATCCAAAAACTTTAATTCACGATTCAATTCTTCTTCAAGCACAGTTTAAGATTTAAACTCTTGTTTATGACATGGATCGATACTGACGCATGCTGAAGACGAGGATGTATTAGATTTCAGTTGTGCTTACTTATTATACTGGGCAGTCTCTATAAATAAAGCGCAATACTGGTGACTGAGCAGTGATGTGTTAGTATTTAGGTTACAGCCCACGTCTTCAGCGTTCGAATTCTTCACAGTTAGTGAGTATGCAGTATGCATGACGAATTTTTGTCTTCATTATTTTGCCCAACCGTTAATGTAAGTGTTTTAAGCTTGTTTAAGGTAGGCTAGGCTATGATATATACAGTATACAATTAAACTTTTTGGTTCATGATAAATTTAACTCATGATGGATTCTCAGAACGTATTCCCAATGTAAATCGGGGAGCACCTGTATGATATTATATACATAACTATTAGGTAATAAACTCAAATCCATTCAATTCAGGAGCAAATAGTTTAGAGAGGGTCGATAGACGCCTGCTTTGCATTACAGACACAACACATTCACACAAAAACAAGTCCAGTTCAAGGAGAGGGTCAGCAATAATGCGTTTCCCATACCAAAGTACTAATGGCTTCCGCTTGGGACTACAGGTCCAACAGGAAGGAACCTGACATGCAACCAGTGTGATTGTGTGTGATCTTTGGCCTTTAGCCATTATGCCTGGGTCATGTCAAAAATAGAGTCTAACAGACAGATGAAGACATTTTCATATCCCACAGCATGATGCAAGATTTAGCCACAATATTAAAAAAAACTACTGTAGAAGGTTAGGTCAAATCGGTGATTCAAACTGAGGTTTACAGAACAGTGACCGTACTGAAATACATTTTATGTATACATGGAGCACGGCTTTTATTCCATAAAATTGTTTATACATAAAGATATTCTTTCTGCACCTTTTTTCACCGTTTCCGAATCAAATCTCGAAAGCAGAATCTGAATCAAGAAAATGCAAACAAGCATCTAGGACGGGTCCTGTTTTGAGTCTTGGTCCTCCCAAGGTTTCGTCTTTACATTTAGGGAGTTTTTCCTTTCCGCTGTTACCCTAGGCTTGCTCAATTTGGGATTGGCCTTTTAAAATAATACAATATAGTAAAGCTGCTGTGCTTTATTGTAAAATGTGTTATATGAACAAATCTAACTTGACTTGATCCAACACTCCAAGATTATGACAAACCATCCATGACAGGCTAAGCCCTGCGAACCTATTTTGCCTAAAAAGTGCGTTACGACAAGAAAAGTAACAGGTAGGAAAAGAAACAGTCACCAATTAATTTATCACAATAAAATGGTGCGAATTCAGGGGGTTCAGAGAGATGGGTTCTTTTGAATACTTTAGACCGAAGATATACCCTGCCAAATATAGTCTAATTATCGTTAATGACAAAATCGCAAAAAACAGAGCTATCATATCACACACCCCTAATACCCAGCGGTCTGTGTAGCACGGCAAAGACCGCCAGTACGTTTGAGCATGTGTCACACATACTCCCATATACTCACTATGTCTAAATATTACTGAGTGAACGGTTCGATGGGAGCTTACTCAAAGAACGATTTCCTAAAAACCCATTTTGCAACCTCCATCTTCACCGACATAAACAAATACACCAGGTGTCTCTTCCTCTCTTTAATGGCTAAACAAGAGACTACGTTAAAAGGTTTGCCATGTTTCCTCGAGGTACAGCCCCAGTTTCTCTGGTCCGAACCAAGATAGATTTTGCATGCACATTCCCTTGATGCCAAGGGTCCCTCTGTGTGTGTAACCCTACTCAAGACGAGCATGCAGGCCGGAAGCAGGGTAGATCCAGGAATCTGTAGTATGCTGCACATTAGCATGGGGTTTGAAGTTTGTAGGTTATGGATTAAACAAGTCTCAGACCGTTGTATTAACCCTTGTATTGCTAGGTATGCAATCACATAAAACTTCAGGAGAAACAGCCTGACACATGAAGTCTTGGAACAAGTGAAGAGGCTAAATAACCTTTACTACATTCGCCTAAAAAAAGAAACGAGGGGTCACGTTGGGCACACGCAGCAGACGAATGTCACCAGCAAACTTGTATACACTGCTCCAAAAAAATGAGGGAATATTTCAAAATGAATAGGAAGCGACGAAAAAGAAGCATTTGATTTTATTTCATTAAATAAGATCATCAGAAAAGCAAAAGAAAAGTCAAAGAAAGTGCAAATGAGATAAACTCAGTTATGGTGATTGAGTAGCAAGTGATATATTTATGGGTGTAAACAAAAGCATGTTAAACTGGACGAGAGTACCCCACATTGACTGTTCAGTAGGGTGTATGGTCACCCAAGACTGATAAAACACACTGACAGTGATGGGGCATGAACAGGATAAGATTGTCCAGCAGTTCTTATGGGATTGTCTTTGTATTCATGTTAAAATATCCCAAATTTTTGTGAGCAGTGTATCACCTAAGCTACTATTCAGGACATTTTTTGGAGTGCAAATGTATTTCAATAGATATCAGCTGTAATAGACTGCTTTTCTGTTAAGAGTTGACATAATACCCGAGAGGTAAATGATTTACAAAAAGCATGCTATGAAAATTGACTCTGCAGCTTAGTGTAAAATTCCCATTATTTTACGGTTTACACATAATTAACTAACGTCGTTCAAATGAAAAGAACTTGTAACTCAGTCAGCATCATGGCAAGTGGTGGCTCCTTGGTTAAAGTACTGGATTGATGACCAGAAAATTGAGGCCTCAAATCCCAGTACTTCCTAGTGTAAAATATATATCTTAAAATATAGCGGGTCACACAGCGGGATTTCACGTTACTAAGCGTGTATGTAATAATCCCATAATTGCAGAAAATTTGATTTCATGAGTAATCTGATCAACGAGTTTACACGCACTGGAGTAATCAGGTAATAGGAAACCTCTGGGCTTACATTATTCAGATAGTAATCGGATTTCTACTTTGCAACCAGCCAATAATCACACAGAAAGATGTTCCATAAACTTCAAACTTTATTCATATAATAACATTAATATCGAAATAAAAATAAGTAATTCAATTCTTAATTTCCACAAGCATGTACTGCCTCGCAGAGTCTCCCCCAAAAGTGTTTCCGGAATGTTGCATTTAATTCTAAGGTTGCCAGATTCCACAACAGAAACAAGCAACAAGGTCAGCATAAACAGTCCCAAAAGACGCAAAGTCTCTTAGAATAAGAAATGAAAGTATGCTGTTTATGAGACCATGTGAATAATCGGATAACTGCAGAAATTTGTTCATGATTGTATTATTATTACATTACATTTTACAAAATTACTACCAAGAACATCTATGAAGCTACGTCACACCACCATGCACCTGAGCTGTCAAGAAGATCAAACCCTGTATACACCTGGCTGTTTTGTGTCTTATCCGCACTGAATCTTGATAAGGTGCATACAATTAAACGTACAGGCAAATACAGTTCTTTTAGCCAGACTGAAATCTGTTTGCTAAAGCAAGAGTAGTATGCAAATTAGAAAGCAAAACTTCACGTCCTTCTCTTATGCTTCTTTTACCTTCCACGGTTTAGGCAAAAATACAGGCAGTGTTACAAAGCCATGCTTGAAAATGCCACCAACTTCAGTTATGGACCAGCGGTTTACAACAAAGTGTGTTGGAAGTAAATGGAGTCACAGTAGGTTAGCAGAAAGTGTTGATGCAGCAACAATCTACTCTAAGCTTGATATCCAAATACAATCTTTCAGCACGGCAAACGCTTGCTGGTGTCAATCTGCAAAAACCTCACTCTCAGCACCAGTGCATCCAATGTTCGTCTATAACCTGGCTAGACCATGAATAGGACTTCCAAAATCTGGAGACTTCAAACAGCAGGGAGGGACAGATAGGCTGTTATGCCTGTTATCAGTTTCCAAGAGGGAAAATACAGCAGGAAGCTCATCTGAATCAAGGGAGGGGAGCACTATCGGAAGTGTCGAATAAACATGGTTCTCCTTTATAATCATCCAGACTCACGGTTTTCAACTCAAAATGCTTTCATCTTGCCTTCGCCCCAACGTGTCCACCATCCCCAACCTCCCTTGAGTGTGTTTGCCAGTGGGAGACAGAGAGGAGAAAATATACTCGGTGGAAACTATAATCAGGCAATCGAACTCAAAGTTTAGGCGGTCACATTATTGAAAGGGCAAGCTGGCGAGACCTGCGGCATAATCCGAACAGGTCAGTTAATCTAAGACCAGTTCGCCACCTCTTAGACATGAACAATCAAACATACCAAACATCACCATCTGATCATTGAAAACTGGCTGTAGATCACTGCACAAGAGCAAGCCTAATTATAGCCAAAGGCTTTGTGAGGCAATCACAAAGGTCAGAGTGAATGTTCTCTCGCCTATAAAAAAAGAGCCTCTGCTGTAAAGGAGTGAGGAAACAATTAAAAGCGGAGAAACTGAGCCCTTTCAAGCTGCTTAGTTTCTTTTAATTGGGCCTAGACCCCATTGTCGAATTAACTTCAAAATAAGCAGTGGGTAAAACCCTAATCTTTCCCCCTCATCCCCTCCTGTGCTTGGGCAGCAGCTGCCTTTCCCCTCAAGCTCAAAGACACCCCACAATGAAACTCAACAATCCTGCTTCACTGCAGTGGGACGGATGTGTAGCTTGCCAAGGCATCTGGCCTTTCAAAGGTACGGGCGTCGGACCAAAGAGCCCGCGATACTGATATCGGACTAGAAGCGGGGGCATGGCAGGGGTCATAATCCAAGTGCAAAGCCCTTGGCAGAGCTGCTGATATCTCAAAAATGACCTTAACGTGGTGCACGGAAGGAATGCGTAGAGCTTAAGGTATGCCTTTAGGCACTCTGTTGATGCTGCTGGCTCACAATGCCAGTACACGAGCACTGTGGCTCGGTGGGTAGCACCGCTGCCTCACAATAAGAAGGTCCCGGGTTCAATCCCAGGATGGAAAGACCTGGGTCCTCCGCGTGTCTGCGTGGGTTTACTCCGGGTATTCCGGTTTCCTCCCACAGTCCAAGGACATGCATGTTAGGTTAATTGATTACTCCAAATTGGCATTGACTTGTGTATATATATGTGACTGGTGTTGAGATGAACTTGTGTACGGATACAACCTTGTGTGTGTCGCTTACATGGCCACTGATGCCGATGGCGACGTTAAGAAACCAAATAAATACTCATGTTTGTGTGAATTACTTTCTGCAACGTATAAATCATGTTTGCAAGTGTGTGTGTCCATACTATTGTAAATACTCCTTTTCCTCCGTTTGTTGACCTGTATATTCTCCCTAGCCCAAAACTACTGTACATTAACTGGTTCACATTCACTCCCTGTTCAAGCTGGCTGATGTTCCATGTTGTTTTGTAATACTGTCTATCAATGCATTCGACAAAAGCATCAGTCGACTAAATCGCTCGTCTTTTCAGTGACGCATTTGTGTATCGTTTGCACGCGTTTGTCTTGTAAAAATACCCTTTACAGTACAGTAACCCGTAAAGTTTATATAACTGTTGTAACATCAGGTCAATATCACTTTCGGCCAACATCCTGTTGCAAAAAAAATAATGTGGTTGTTAAATGTCGCATACCTATATTACTATTACGGCCTGGGGCATTTTCAAAACGGTACCCCATGGAGTTGCATAACACAAAAATATCACCGCCACTTACACAAATGTGTACACAAGTATGTACATAATACATACCGGAGCTCTTAATTCAAGAACGAGGGGCTTTACTGAGCCACACACCCTCTGTTACGTGAAATGCTTTAACTATCGTTGTATCTAATCTTGTTTTCCTTTCCTCCCTCTCTTTCTCTCCATTATCCACTGGCCAAAACGAAGAGGATCTGGGTCCCAAAGAGACGATCGAAAGACTGGAATAACATCTTAAGGCTGATTGCGATGGAATCGCGCTTAGCAAGATCAAAGGCTGACTAAGACGTGTAATTACAGGTGGTTATGAAAACTGGCTGTCATCTTCTGCCATGGATGAGCATGTAGAATTCAAAGTAGCCCCAGGACAGCGAGGCTGACACGCCTAAAAAAAAAAAAAATTCTGAACTGGCGAACAAGAAAACAAAGATAAAAGACTGGAACCGAGGGAGAAAAGTGACTTGCTGGGGCCTTCTGACTGATATTATCAGAAGCTATGATATTTGATCCAGACTTACTACAGCAGCATGTAATTGATGGCAGCTTTGAAGGTGGCCACAGCTTATCTTCGGCCTGGTACAGTTACGAAGCTACGGAGATGGTGTGGAAGAGTAGGAATGGGTGTATTCCTTTCTTTTTCATTCCCCCTGCTGTCTGTCGGTTCACCCCCGCCTCCATCCCCTGGAGGAAAGCAACATAAAGCCGGAGCTCACACAGTGCACCCCTGCAACTCAGACCTGTTGCAACAGGCCAACGCATCAACAAAGTCTACACAGTACAACACACTCTTTGTATGGTAAGAGAGTCGTTTACTCATGATTGGGTTCACCTTACAAATAAGTCTCTTTTTTTCCCTCCACAGGCTTCAAGTGAGCGCCAAGTAACTTTGATTCAGTCCCAACCAACAAGATCTGGTTTGCTGCTCAGCAAATAACGACTCCAGCATGTTTTGTTACGAAAGGATGACGTTTTTCGTGCTTCTCCTACTGTTCACATAAACATGTTTTTTATTGACTGCTGACTAACCACATCTGAGGCATTTATCCAGATATACACCGATCAGCCAAAACCACCTGGTGTGTAACGACATTTAGGTGTAGCGCTTTGAATTAAAGTCCATGAGAACGCCCAGATCTCAAATCTCCAACATTACCCACTCAGTGCATCCCGTACCATCACTTCCACAGGTACACGGTGCTCACGTACCTAATTGACCATGTAACAGGAAAGAAGGAGAACCTACCAGACTAGCCAACCTTTCACTGCTACAAGGTCCAATTCTGACAAACCACTGTGGGGTTTCCCCTTACAGTGGACAGGTTAGCATGGTAGGCACGCTAACCGGCTTGTAATTAAGGGCCGATTACTCACAGTGTCTCCTCCCTTAACCAGCATTAAATGGTTCTGCAATATGAACCACAGAAGCTCTTCTGTCCATTCGGATCAGCCCGGATGGATTTGTTCTTGTCCTGCATTGACAAACCCTGGGTGCCTACACTCGGACCATTGTCGATATATTATCCCCAATGCTCACCCGGAGCTCCCCACATGCCTTGTCGTTTTAGGATATGCCCCAAAAAGAGAAACTATGAGAACAGCCTGGTCAGGTTCTGTCTTATTTAGTCTAGTGCTGTTGTAACCTTAATCAACAACAATGCTGAATCGATTATATAATTATTAAACAAAGATAACTGACATAATTGAAGGTTATGTCTGATATATGTATAAAAGCAGTACTATAGTCAGTTTCTCATGAATGGGGTGTCTGTGCAGGTGCTACATTTACACTCTGTGCCATTTGACTTTTTTAACAATGGGAATCTGATAATAAACCAAATGCACATTCAGGAAAAAATGCATTCTGAATTTTGTAATTTGATTTCTACCTGGGAGTATGATTCTCTCCAGCCAGCTGACTGAGCAGAGCGACAGCACCTTCAGACCAAACTTTTTGTTTTTGTTATTTACTAAATGACGAGATGTTTAACGTTGTATAATAAAATAAGCTTCATGTTTGTGATTTTGCCCCACTGTAGGTGAGTGTAAGTGCTTTAAGCAAGTAGCTAAGATATATCAAATCTATAGAACACTTCTCAGTTTATGACGGATTTGCCAGAAAGTATCCCCATGGTACAACGTGTATATTTAATTCAGGATGATCTAGCTCTGGCCTGCACACAGCCCATAAGAAACAGTTGATTGATGACCTTAACAGATCAAGTTTGAGGGATCACAGACAAACGCAGTGCATCTTTTGCAAATCTTCCATGTCGGTAAGAATGTTGAGGAGATATAAAAGGATCCCACTGCACTACAAACACGTGTCATTTGCAATTTGGGGTGACGAATTCAGCACCTTCGTCAAGCTGGTGTGTACAGAAGAAATGTGACAGTCGTGATTAAAAGTACTCTCCTGAGATTGGCAAGAGTACGAGGTATAATTGCGGTTTACTACAGGGCACCTTGTTCATCCCGAGGTCCCGCCAACTCAGGGAGCAGTGGCAGAGTTTAGAGGGCAATCCTGTCCAAACAAGATCACTCTTAGTGATGTTCCAGCATGACATCTCAGACAGGTTGATGCCTGTGACTGCCTATTTCTAGTAGCTGTTCTGTCTGTGTGAGAACTTGGCAGACTAACTGTACGACAACATAAAAGTTTGTGATGCAGCACAGCATGAGCTGAACGGTTCAGCACCTGAAAAGAAATGTGAAGCGCAAGCAGGATGACCAAGGCATCACGCCACCTTCCGAACCGTGTAAATCACCCCGAACTTTTTGACCTACCTGCATGAGTTTGCCCTCAGCATATCCACTGCTGCTTCCGGCAAACACCCCCTCCAGAGTGATGGGCCTGCCTGTAGGCTCGTGCTTCAGTAGCGTGACCTTGATGAGGGCACGGGTCGCTGTCAGCTCCAGGCCCGCGTGGCCCAGCGCCACCTGCAGGGCAGCCGTGAACAGCCACGGCCAGAGCCCGGCCAGGCGCTGCGCTGCGAGCCTCATTGACCCAGCTGCAGGTTTGGGCCCCAGGTACGCATAATGCACTGATCACAACCACTTGTGCGCCGACTCGATTTCCAGGGTCCTTCTTGTTGCACCTGTGATATCTGGTATTCCCTTTCCTAGCGTTTAAGAACTGGATTTAATAGAAAAGTCTAACGCTTCGTACCCGAGGCATTTGCTTGCAAAAGGCAACTCCTTAGATAATAGCAGCTCGTGCAATAGCTCGGGAAAGGCATGGATTATTGTTAGAATGAAGCATAAACGGCATAAATGTAACCTGATCGTGCAAATAGTGCGTAGATGTGTCGTCAAAGTGGGCCATTGGTGCCGACTAGCCAGTGTCAGTTGCAGAACAGGACCGACTAATTGAAGATAACATAAAGGGTCTAACTGGAAGCAGGACTTCTAGCGCGTGCATTAAGTCAAGCTTGGAGAGAAATAAACCTTATCCGATTGTACGATCAGTTCCAGCTTTAAGGCAAGTGAAGAGTCGGTAGCTCCCCGCGATTCTCCGTCCTAATTATCCATTCCGATCTCGCCGAGACATGAATCCATTAATCGGCGTTGCATTTCAGATCAACCGAATTCCTCCATTCAACAGGTGGTCTGAGCAGAAGAAATCCGATTTGAGCCGCGTACGAATGCGAACTCGAATTCGCTTTCCTTCGGCGCTGAACAAGTGCACTTCTAAACAGCCTTTCCCTTTGAAAACACACAACGTGTCGCTCCGTTAGACCGCAGCTCCCCGAGCACGAAACATAAAACAGCGGCGGTACAAGCAGAGGATTTACAGTGGTGACGGCAAAACG
>JAUZSU010187497.1:0-12242 GCA_034780255.1 Parotocinclus maculicauda
CCACCGGCGGGCTAAAAAAGTTTTTAAAAAATAAAATTTGTAATTTTTTTTTTGGAATTTCAACCATTGGTGCTGCGGCGGATCCAAGAAAAACAAACAAAAAATTTTTTTTTGTTTTTCTTTGTATTCTTTAAATATGATCGTCGGCGGATCCGCGAAACAAGCAATAAAAAAAGTCTGGCCCTACATGTAAACACACTTTTTAAATAAAGGCCTCCCATTTTGTTGAATGATTACAAAAAGCCAGACAGAATTCTTGGAGTAACACTCATGCCAATTTGCTTCCAGTGTTTCCCTCAAAATGCACATCATTTTTCTTCTGATTGAATGAATTCAGGACTGTTTAATCTCCATCTCTGCCATGCTCTCAACTGCTGCTCTCTCACAGAGCATTGTCTGGAAGGAAATGTTGTTTTGGAGCAATGATCACAACTAACATTTTCATCGAGCACCAGTGCTGAGATCGGCGTTGTCTAGATCGCCTTTGTCTAGATCGCCCAAATAAAAGACCTTGTCATTGCTAAGGTCTCCAACATGGACGACCTCATTGTAGAGATCCCCAACACGGAGACGGTCAGTTGTAGAGGTCCCCAACGTAGAGGACGCCAGTGTAGACATCACCAGCGTAGTTCTCTCCAATGGAGGATCACTGAGCTTGAACTTTCTCAATGAACACCTACTGTAACAGATCTTATTTGATTCTCAATAATGTACTTCTGTAAATATTTGAATTGTGACTCTTACTGAATGGAGGAACTGTTTTGTTTTTGTATATCAAGTCAACCGTTTATCTCTGAGCCCTTCATAAATACGATTGGCTTAATTAGAAGACTGTGCTTTACATGCTTCAAAATAAACCTTTGCCACAGCGCTGGAGTTTTTCTTTTTCATCAAACGACAAGCTAGATAGAAAATATGCATCATTACAAGCATGTTAACGCTGCGGGATGCGCCACCCAGGTCGGGAACCGTGGCGACAACGGCGAAGAATATCGTCATAAATGTGTGTGTTCTTTTCACAATGTCTTAAACGCAACATAAAATAAGCTTAAGCTAGAGAATCTGAGTGAGTTAGTAATACAGAATGATTTCCCAGAGTATATGAGGAGTAACATGTTAGATAGCATGTACTGGAAGATTAAATGCCTCTGAATATATGTTATTTTAAAACTAAAGGCAAAAAGCAAACCACTTGGTACTGAAGATGAATAGCTGAAAATGGCTTCATTACAGACTGTACAATAGAATTTCTACACAAACCTGAAAATAAAATAAGCATAACTCTGAGATTAGATTTCCCATTATGGCAGACGTTGTGCTTAAGCTTTAAATGACGATGCTAAATAACTTGAAGACCAAAGACCTTCAACATTCAAGATCTTTGAGCTGAGAAGTTAAAAAAAAAAAAACACTTAACCTGCAGGAAACTCATTTGCTTTGGCCGGGCTACTTCGTCTCGCTGTGCTTTAGTAAGCACATGCTGCTTTTCTTTCTCATAAACGCGCTTATCAAATGAAGACTTTGATAATCAGTCCTTAAATCCTTACAAAAACTCTAGAAATTGTGCTCTCTTGCTCTTAAAAAGGCAATCGCTCCAGGTCACGGCAGTGGAAAGACCAATAACAGTTTGTGTAAAGCCACACAAAAGTCTCTTCTGTAAACACCAGAGCTAAAGACAAGGACAATGAACGCTCGGAAGATGAAGACGGAATTTTCCGGACACGCCTAGCGCAGGTTCGTTCCCTCTCCTCGGGTTGCCATTCAGATCATTTCCGTGATCGGATCAGCGCTGCATGAGACCGTTCATAAAGCAGTTATGAGATCTCTTTAGAGGAATATTACAGTCTAGACGTGTATTACGATGACGATGCACCACTGGCCGTAATCAGTCTGGCTTCGCTCAACAGTCGGCGTATGTGTCGGTCTTCCTGGAGCCCCGCATTGCGTACTCCCGATTCAGTAAGACCAGACAAATGGCCCATCGAGTTATAGCCTGCAGCCAACAGTAGGTCTGAATACATGGGCATTCCAATGGACACCAGCCAATCCGAAATGGAGCTCAAGTGCACCGGAGAGGTTGGCTTTCGGCACATGTCCGTCAGACCTCCTGAGGGGATCTGTGGACAGCAAGCAGAGGTAACAGTAATCATTAGACTGTAAGTGGAGTTCTAGAACTGAGCCTGGATTTGGGAAGTAAATTTCCCATCAGTGTACCTACAGGTATTTTAAATAACTGCTAATGAAGAGTTTAAAATGACGAACCGAACCCAGCATTTACATGACCTTCATAATCCAATAACTACAAAAAGATTTTATCAAGATTTTATCAGTAAGCCGATCAAGTATTCATATATCTGAGTGATCAGATAATGAGAAAGCTCCAGGCTTACATGATTCAGGCAGTAATCGGATTTGTACTTTGCAAACAGCAAATAATCTCACAAAGATATGTGACAAACTTCAAATTAATTAAAATATTCCTTTTTTCGAGTATATAATTCGTTTCAGAGTGTCCACAAAGTGTAAGATGTGCTGCTTTTAATTCCGGCGTTGCCAGCTCCTGTGAGACAAAACCCATCACTGTTGAGGGGAAAAAAACACTAAATATGGCCACGTCTTTAAAATGGGAGGATCTGGCAACAGTGTCGGGTTAGACTACATTAGACACGGACTGAGGAAAAACAGTGGAAATCAGGTAACCAGTAATTTGATTAATGGGTTCGAATCCAGCTCTCTTTATTGGATTTTTAAATTTGATTTATTTGATTTAATCTGTTTGCTGTATAAATGACCACTTAAATAATAAGATGACTAAAGAAATCTTACTACGATCCAAATATTAGGTGCATGAGAACGTAGTTAGTGATTTCAATCTTGCCATCGATAGCTAGCCCACCGGATCTACTGACAACGCCAAAGAGGATATGTTAGTGGCTAGAGGTCTGCTTACCAGGGCTAATTATTAGGATTATTATTATTCGTAAATGATTTATAATGTTGTATTTAAGCATCAAGTATATGTGATTTAACGATGCAATAAAGCAATGTATCTGCTCTGTACTGGATCAGTAAGGAATCTGAATAGTGATTTATGGAAGCAGTGACTCACAGCCATGCGGTGCTCCTTACGCAGCTGTTTGACTCTGATCTGATCCAGAGTGGACGCCACGTCCTTCACTGGCTGCTGGAAGTCCTCTGCGTATCTCTGCACCAAGAGTTGAGGAATACCACAGCGGCCATGCTGGTGAGAAAACAAAACACATTCATTTATCTGAAAGGAGGAGTCCCGTCGAGCTTCGTGCTGGTAAAGCATGCCATGGAAACCCCAAATGTTTGCTTTATGTGCGCAGAGACACCCAAAGCATGACTTCTGATGCTTTCTAAAGTACTTCTAAATCACACATGGGCTTATCACCAAGCGAGGACGCAGCCAAAGCTGTGTGAACAACATTCGAAATGAGCCTGCCATAAAATGTGCTTCATGTGGCTTTGAATGGATTCTAAGGTTAACCAGAGCGCAGGCTCGTATGACTGAGTGCTTGGAGACAAAAGCCTTTAATACAAACAAGTAAATGTTTAATGCGGCAATTATAGAATTACGAGGCTAGTAAGGCTCACTCATTTGCTTGATACGAGACAAATAATGTTACCTAATAAGCGCTAACTTTGCAGCAAAACTAGCAGGGGCGCTCAGACTTTTAGCTTCACTTCTGAAGTGATTTCATCTCTTGGAACAAGTGACGAAGAGAAACTCCCATTTAGAGGTCTTCAGAGATGATGAAAGACACAGAACAGATGTACTTGGAGGCGATGTCGCATGTGTGTAATATGATGTGTACCAGCTTAATCAGGTCAGAGCCTCTGAAGATCAGTCAAACCCCAAACATGACAGCCATTTGAGCAGAATCCAAGTTCAACAGACTCAAGTATTAACTGGCAGCATTTCCAGCACTCCCAGAGTCACCAATGTACCACATATTTTAACTGTCATTCAAAACTGGGGAACATTAAACTCGTTTTTTTGTTAAAGCAAGCACTGGTGGTCAACCAGTATGAAATCTATTATCCACCATGCTTCTTCAGGCAAGTAACAATTTTTAGCAACATTTTCGATTTCGATCGAGGCAAATTAGATCCAAGCGATCATGACTGTGTTTTTGTTTTATTACACTCATTCTTCAGTCTCTAAAGTACAACACTCGACAAAAGTCTTAGGCCACCGTTAAACTGTTGTATTAGCAATGGTATACTGATCATATATAACATATTGTGGATGACTGACCCTAAAACTTCATCTTTTCACCTTGATGCCCTTAAAAGTGTGGTTCCTTGGGTGCTACCTTTCTAAAAAAGCCCATTCCTAATCAAGCTTTTTCAGACTGTACAGGGATCATCTTGGCATTTCCATGTAACAGCCAAATGCTGCTATTTCTCAGGTAAAAGGGGGACACTAAATAGCCTAGTTATTAAATAGCTAGTTTTTTAACACTGCAGACAAATTTGGTTTAAATATCTGTATTCTAATAAGGATATTAAGAAATAATTATATATGGTTATTATACCAATGCAAAAACAATGGTTTATCTAATCTAATGGTGGCCTAAGACTTTTGCCCATTACTATACGTCTATGATCCACTTCTTGATGGCTTATCAGTATTATGCAATACTTAGGAAAAGTGAAAGACTCAATTCGTAGCACAACTAACCCTCCCCTGTTGGGTCCTTAAACAAAACCTCACAGGAGCAGAGATCAGGCAAATTTCGTGTAATCAGTTAACCTGGTGCACCTCTTTGGACTGTGGAAGGACCCATCCATCCATTTTCCACTTAATCTACACAAGGTCATGGGCCAGCCGGTGCCCAACTGGTAACTTTGGGCGCAAGGGCAGGAACAACCGTAGACGGGGAGCCACACAGTCAGACACTAAGGTCCACTTTAGAGACACCAATTAACCTAACACACATCTTTGCATGGGTTTACTCTGGTTTCCTCCCACAGTCCAGACATGGGGAGGACAAGAAGACTCCACACAAACCCTGTGATTAAACTCAGGACCTTCTTGCTGTGAGGACCCATAAAATAAAGCCCATGTGGACACAAGGAAAACATGCAAACTCCACACAGAAAGGATCCAGGTCGCTCCATGTGGGATAAAACCCAGGACTGGAGGAATTGGTGCTACCCCACTGTGCCGCCCCGTGGCTAACTGAACAGTAAACAGAAGGAATATCGAATGGACAGCGTGGTTCCAAAAGAAATACCAGTGACCTGTTTTAGCTTGTTTTTGTTTAATGTGCTTTGATTAATGTGTGGAGTTTAAAGCAGTAAAGAACCAACGTGATTAAAATAATAGTTACAGTGAAGAACGCTGCCAAAGGTGAAGGGAATTTAAAAGCCATCTTAGCATGCTGTTATTGTACAGTTCTGCTCAGAAGCCTTGAGTCACCAGATCTGTCCACGACAGCAGTTGACATTCCTTAATGATGACTTCACGTTACAGGCTCAAACAGAGTGCAGACATGAGCCTAATGATTAATAACGCTCCAAATAAAGCACTGCCGCCAATTACTGCTAATGGCCCATTTCTGTTCAGAAGTTCTTGTTTCATTATCATAAATACCAGCAATAAAAGCTGTCATCTAAACCAGACTGGACTGGAACTGGAACTTTAGGTGCCAGAAAAATGGTGCTTTCCCATTGGTCACCTTGTTCCTGAATTAACAGTTCAAGCTCTTGGTAAAAAGTGACATTGATCTTCTTAAAATAATATTTGACAACTTCTTTTCCTAAGATAATATTTGAGAAGCCTCATGACGATGACTGATCGTGTCTCAGGGCAGGAGGGCTTTATTATGACGCTTTTGCCTTTTTGGGTCATATGACATTATGACCCAGTCCTACCAGAGTGAAGTAACTCAGAGGGAGACGGTGTGCCTCCAATAACTTACCTGAGGACTCTTATCTTAAATTTAATTATTAATTTTTTACTTTAAATTCATTTGTCTTTAAAATTTTATTATTATTACTTTCAATTGTATTATTAATTTAATTGTACTATTACTACAACATAATTATGTCAATTAACATCTAGGCCACACCAAGCAGCTCGGGTCCCTTTTTGAGTCTTGGTTCCTCCCAAGGTTTCTTTCTTCTACAATCAGGGAGTTTTTCCTTTCCACTGTCACCCTAGGCATGCTCAATTTGGGATTGGCCTTTTAAGATAATATTATATTGTAAAAAGCGCTATAGAAATTAATTTTACATTGACTTGACACATACCTTGTCTGAATAGGGCTCTGCTGTCAAATCGATGCCCTCTGAATCCAGCTTCTCTTCCAGTTGTGTCTCCAAATCAGTCATTTTGGCATGGGAGATCTTCCTTCCAAGGGCCACCTTGACTCCTTGAATCTGTGGGCAAGCAGACTCCGGGAGATCAGAAAGCCAGGGTGGGGGTGCACTTGTTGAACACTCGGAATCATCTGGAGACACTGGGGTGGATGCAGTTCCTTTAGAAGGGCTAGCATGGCTGGTTATGGGTTTTGGGGACACAGTTGGAGTGACTGGGACAGAACCGGTCATGACCAGAGGTGGGTGCCGTAAACCGTTAATCAGTCGGTCTTTGGACTTTTTAGCAGGAACAGGAGGGGGCACTGGAGGCTTTTTTGGGTGAGTCCGAGGAAATGGGCTGGTAGGAGCAGAGACAGGCTGTGTATCCTGATAGGGCTTAAGGGGCAACTGGGTTGGCATTGGAGGTCTTTCCAATTGAGCCGATGCACATTTAGCTTGGTTTGCCCCACATGGCTCTGGTTTAGAGTCTAAACGATCTACTTGAGGGGTCTTCGCTTCCTCCTTCCTATTGCCGTGCTGAGTCTCTCCCTTCTCCTTTTGGTTGATGACTGGTTGCCACTGCAGGTCTCCTAGAGAATGAGAGCGTTTCCAGCTCTCCGGAGTCTCCATAGGTCCATCGAGCTCTTCACAACTGCGACTGGCAGGCATGCGGCACCTCTGACCGGATCGAGGATTCTTTCTCAGGACGAGGGAACGCAGGCTAAACCCCTTGATGGGCCGTGGAAGAAAGTGCTTGGTGTTCTTGCGCTCTTTCTTGGCCTGCAGTTCCTCAGTGCAGTGACCCACCGGAAGAGTGGGGAAATCCAGAGGCTGGATCCGACCTGATTCGAAGCCAGAGGAGCATCGATTTGAACGAGAGGCTTTACGAGGCTTTCCTGCAACACAGAAGCTTGACGTTCACATACTGTCCAACCAGTCACAGATTTATCAGACACAGTAGACACAGGTAGGTGCCGTTTAACAACCATCCGATCAACGTCTGTTCTCTTTAACAAATTGAGGTCTTAACTATTATAATAAATTCTAACAAATTAAGTCTGAACAGCTGGTCAAATTAAAATCAGCACATATATTATTACTGTATTTATGCTATTTTGTGCATTGATAGTTTGTAGCTTCAACTACATACCTAGAAGCGCAAAGCGCCGATCTTTTGACCGCTGTGACTCCCTACTAGTAGCACCATGATGGATTTACCTACCTCAAGGTTTATAGTGTTTAAAAGGTCATACTGCATTGTCTCTGCAATGGACTCCTTACCTCTTGGTTGTGTGCAGCCAGTGAGTTATGCTTATTTATGTTTATATCACATGATGTTTACATTTTGTTCTATAGTGCGTGTGATTGTCAATGTGAGCTTGTAACTGTATTTTCTAAAGGGACTGATATCTTGAACACTTTGGATGCCGTGTAGGTGGTAGCGTTCCGCTCGTGTTTTCAGTTTTTCATCTCTGACACATTTACTTATCGTATGAGGGCAGTTTACTCATGAACATATCTGACTTTGGTCAACGTCCATTTCACAGAACACAATGCAGTCATTAAACAGGACATTCCTGTACTTAATAAATGATTGTAGCCTACTTTGTCAGCTTCACGTCCATCTGGGGTTTTAGGACCAGCAGAAAATCGCCACTGACCAGTCATTGTTTGGGTCATGGACCATTTTAAGTGTGCAGTGACAAGGAAATGGGTGTAAACACCCTCAAAATTCCAATATTGTCTGGCCACTAATAGTCCATAAGCAGTCCCTTTCCCTTTATAAACATCACATTTTGTGCATCCTCATATGTATCCATCAAAGTGGATTGCACAAAGTTGGCATGATGTTTTACAGAGAATAAGGAAAACATCGCCCCCGAAACGCATCTATCCATATTTATCAATATGGCAAAACGTATAACTAATGTGTATCTCCACTTTGTGTGTTTGATTCCTTGTTTTTCACATATAGCACATGGAAACTATAATTCTATATCCTCTTCATACCACTACATACTAAAACAATGTCTAATCTATCTAATCTAAACGTGACCTAAGACTTTTGCTCATTTTCTGTAAGTAATATTCCACTCCAGGCTTCATTTCTCTTGTACTAAATCAAATCATCTGGTCATTTGTCAATAGGTCTAGACCAGGTTGAATGTTCTTAAATGAAGGCCAGGGCTCAAACCTGGATGATGAGAGTTATGGGGGAATGGCCGTTGTGTGACCTAAACGCTTTATCTAATTTTAATAATGAAATTCTTATTTAACTACATGCTGCATTAAGGCTGTACATATAAACACAAACACAGGTACAAAGATAATGAGATGTTTCAGACAGAGGTGTCATGAACCAAGATTTATTTTAAAGCAGGTCACAAGCATGGAGTCTTCAGAACAAAGCATGTACACGTACACATACACGCACACACACGCACACGCACACGCACACACACACAAACAGTAAAGCTCTCAGGAGCGACTGACTGATGCACAGGGAATTCAAACCAAAAAAAAAAAAGCCAAGCCAGTGAGACGAAGCATGGAGGAAAGAGCAGCGTCGCGTCACAAGAGGTTATTCAGGGTCGCAAGCTAAATGACAAGACACTGCCTCTCAGGGTTTCTGGGAAACTGCGAATGCGAGAAAGATCGCGAGAGGGAAGGAAAGCAAAAATAAAGCAAAAGAGCAAGGAGAATTTACAACCTTTACAACTTTTTTTCCTCTACAGAAGACCTATGTCAACATCTGTCCCACACAAGTCCCTCAGTAGCACCAGATACATGAACACGGTTAAATAAGAGATTAGTTAACATTAACTTAAACACACAGATTTACAGTCCAGCTCCTGCAGCGACAAATACAGGGTTATTAATCAAATAAACCTGCTACATACAGAAGCTCAGTGTTTCAACTCGAAAATCCACCACCAACCTTTTGTTTAGGCACATATTTGTAACAGCTGCCATCTCACACACACAGACACTCACACGTGCACACACACGCGCACATGCGCACACACAGTTTCCATGGATGAGGTGCCAGTGCTTAATCTGGAACTGTTTCATGAACGTTTTTCCATGTAACAGAGCCAGTTCTTAATTTAAACAGCTTCAGGTCTGGAACCAAGAACGTCTGGGGTGGCCTCGTCACCATGACAGAGACCCGAGTAAATCAATTAAAACGACTTTTCACAATATCCTAAAATAAAATAAAATAGAAATAATATTTTGAGCCATTATAAGGCTAAAAGCTGTGATGTAAAATGTGTGGCATCACTATTTGTACTCTAACAACCTTTTGAATTGTGTTAAAACATTTTTTTTTTTACATCGTTCAACATTCTTTATCGTGGGCGTCGCATTCACGGATACCGGAGCCTAGCCCGGAACTCACAGATCATAGGCCGACACGTACCCTTGCCAGGGAACCAATCCAGCACTGGGACTAGATAGGGGTCGCTGTTGACATGTCTTGGATCGCTAACCTGTTACAGCTTAATTAAAAATATCGCAAGTAATTTCAACACGTGAACTAAAACTAATCCTATAACACTGTTTCTCACTGTGGGCTCCTTAAAATCTATAATAAAGGTTCTAAAACTTGTCTTTAAAAATATTGCAGCCAAAAATAGAGTGAGAAAGAGGCCAACTTTTCTGCCAGTCGAAGATGAAGCACATAAAACCAGAATCTATTAAGTCACGCATCTTTCATCGTCTTCCATGTATTTACACTAAAGGATTCGATTCAGTCTGTAAACAAAGCTCTCAAACCCAAAGGGAGTGGTTTTCCATTTTCTATGGTTACTATACACTGTGTTTTGGGAAACTCCCACATCTGAGAGGCTTCAGTGTAACAATTGGAAGCACCAGCACCATGTCAAAAGAAAAGGATACACACACACACACACACACACACACACACACATACACTCTGGAAATAGCACTGGCTAAAGAGAGGCAAAAATCTGACTATAGCACCTTGAGCAATCAAACATGGCAGTCTGTAATAAAGCAAGCATACATGATCATTCCAAAGTTTGAGCTCTCAGGGAGTCCGAATGATGCCTCAAGTCCATTCGTTCAAGCTAAGACTATCCTGTTCCTCACTATTGTGACTTCCATCCTTCTGTTTTACTGTAATGACTGCAAGAAAAAGCCTTTTTTTGGCTCCAGGCTTCAAATCCTGACACCGCCAAGCCATCGCCAAGCCACCACTGGGTTCTTGAGCAAGAACATTGACCCACTCTGGGAAAGAATAACTATGAAATGTTGTAAATGTAACATGTAAGAGTTTTACAGACACCCTTATCCAGAGGCTTGAAGGTTAAGGGTCCTCAACTACTTAGTAGTTAGTACTGTAGAGCCATAACCACTGATGGTTTTATGGTCCACACTGACGGGGATAAGAGTCATGACCCAAATCATTTACTAATCACTTGAATTACTACATCACATGAGAACACCACTAATGGAATAGTTACTCATTTTGGATATCCGTGTTACAGGTACAATCCAAGCAACTGAGGGTTGAGTGTTGCTCAAGAGCCCAAAATCTTGTCCATGTCCTTCTAATTCAGTATTTTATCCACTGTGCCACCAGTGCCAGAATGTAGCATAGTGATATGTGGTTTAGAATGCTGCTAAGCTCTTTTCCTCAGTCGATGGTGGTCGTTTTTTCCTGTCGGTGCAAATCGAGCTTGCAAAGAAACATAAAAATAACCAACGGTCCCAGTAGAATTTTGAACAGCATGATTCGTTGGCATAGTCAATCCTGGATAATGCATTTGGAGACCAAATCAAGTTCTACCAGCCTGTCCGTGGCTATTATGAAACTAAACCAGCTTGGAATGCATAAGCAAAAGCCAAATTCGGATTGTTAAGATGTAAAAAATTATTTATTTAAGCCAATTTTGCGGACAAACCATATTTAGGACTGGTCTGGTTAAGGTTTCTTATTCATGATATTCAAGAAGGTTTTCCTTCTCCTTTTCCAATCACCCAAGGCTGCTCAGTATGAGACAGGCATTTATGCATCAACTATGCAAAAAGTTTTGTTTTAAAAAGTGATACATGGTGGCTTGGTGGTTAAGTCTGGGTTACCAGAAGGTCCAGGGTTCAAATCCCACCTCTGCCCAGCTGTGTCTTTATCAACTGCTTGGATTGTCAGGCTGTATCAGTTGTAACTAAATCTGCATACGGTTCGATTCTCTCAGTGAGTATTTGTCGCTCTTTTACACCTTACTCAGCAGATATTAGGGTTCCTGTGTGCTTCCTTTCGAAACACGATTTAGTAAAACAGTGAGATGGAATCACTTTCTCGCTTCATTCCTGCGCTATAACGTCTTTTTTCCTCCTTCACACTAAGAATCAGTACCGGAAAAGCTCAGGTACGTTCAATAAGGCGAACACAGAGTGATGGAGAAGCGACAGATCGAAGGGTGGAGCTTTCAGATGGACAGCTGTGACCAAGTGATCCACACAGAAAGGAACGGAGAAGAAGAATGATGAAAGCAGAACAGAAAGACAGCATGGTGCCGGATCCCGAGCCGACGGCGGTCTCTCATTGGCTGTTAGCAAGCGTGGGCAGGAAAGAGGCGTGGCCTAATGATGACAGAAGGATGTCATGGCATTGCCATGGCTAGGCTGGAGGTGATGGAGGCGATGAAGGGGGCTAAACTAGAGCCGGGTTACCGTTCTCCAGGTTTTCGTTGCTTTCGTAGCAACCAGAGTCCCGTGGTGAGTTAGTAGCTAGGCTCCGCCCCTCACAGAGGAGTTTTTCTTGAGAACTGGAGAGGGTGCTGCGCTCAGGGTCGCTGCTACCTGTAACAGATGCACACAAACACACACACACACACACACACACACACACACACACACACACACACACACACACACACACACACACA
>JAUZSU010187508.1:0-12241 GCA_034780255.1 Parotocinclus maculicauda
CCGGGTAAACACGCACTCTATAAGACGTGTCCCGGTTTGGCTTTCATTTAATTGCATGCACATTCGAGCTCACGCTCACTCCCTGACGTTTGGACTACCTCCGTGCCTCGCCATTAAAGAGACGTCCCAAAACCGTGCTTTCTGCACGTTTGCCCCGACTGCCGCTTTGGCGCCCTCTCGCGACTAGGTCGCAAGCCGATCTTCCTCCCTTTTCAGTTGTTCTATATTATTTCCCCATTATTATTATACGTCGTGGGATATGCTTATCTCGCATTCCTGGGTCCTAAATAAAAACCACCACATCTCGTAACATTAACCATCAATTTCAATAAAAGGCACAATCCAAAAATCCAGTCATTTTGTCAGAACCAGAGAGAAATAAATGAAAAATCCTTGGAGCGGACATAGCTTTCACTTTTAACAGTGATACAGTGCAGCTGTTTTCTTCGTTCATTTGCACCACATCTCCCACATCTATGTCCTAATTATTTACTCACACTGCAGCAATGTCATTCAGAAAGAAAAACAATATGAGTACTAACTGGTGCTATTTGACAATGCAGGAGTTTAGCAGCCAGCATATTAGTCATTAGCATTCATTGTCTGCTTTTGAATAAGCCTTTAAAGTAGCAGTGTTAAAGGTAAGAACTGGGTGCTTCAAAGCTCCACTGCTCTTTTACCAGACATTTTATAATATCAGAGCTGACTCTTTCATCTCTCAGCACTTCAGTACAAAATAGATATTAGTGCTCACACAGAAGGAATGCCAGACGGATTAACCAGGTGAGCAGTGCAGATCTTCATACAACTCCAATTCCAATGAAGTTGGGATGTTGTGTGAAACATACATAAAAACATGTTGTTTTGCAAATCCTTTTTAAACCTATATTCAGTAGAATACACTACAAAGACAAGATATTTTAAAGCTTTATTGGTTTTTTTTGCAAAAATTAACTCATTTTGAATTTGATGCCTGCAACAAGTTATAAAAAAAGCTGAGACAAGGGCAACAGAAGACTAAAGGGATTCATATATTGGTATTCAAAAGAGGTGGTATAATTCAGTGAATATGTAATTAAACATGTAGAAAAGGGGAAAGCAAATCCTTAAGCTCTGGTATAAAGAAGTGATTGCATTTGGTCATGCTAAAGACCACAGTGTGAAGGAAGCAGCTGCATTTGCAAATGCAGTCATAGGGGTCTACCTGAAGTGGGAAAATCCAAGTCTACTTGAAAATCTTGTCAGATTTTGTAAACAAAATATTAAACTGATGGGCAGGGACCACAAGTGTATTTCATGGCTGAATAAAAATTGTTTGCTTCCAGGAAATAATTACTTCTAGAAGTAAATTCAGGTCCTTCACAGTCAATTTGTGAAAAAAACACTGCAGGGAACCTCATACCATGAACATCTGGAGCAGAGTGGCACACAAAGTCCAAAGACATTACTCACTTCTGCTCACAAATTGCCCAATTACAGTGATTACGAAGAAAGAAAGAAAGAAAGAAAGAAAGAAAGAAAGGACTTTTCCTGACTGGAAACATTTTACTGGGTAAGATTAATCTTATTTCTGCCTGTATGTGAATAATGGTTAATCGTGCAGAAATAGTTTTTTTTGGTTGAAGTGGCAGTAAATTTGAACCACATAGTCTACACTGAGCCGTTGGGCAACCAGGTTTTGGAAACACACTAAAACACAACAGCAAGCTAAAGAAGTAAAGCTGGTGATGAGGAAATGGTGGGATATATCTTCAGCATTACAGGTGGGGTCTTAATTATGAATTAGAGATCCAAATTAGCAATACAATTAGTTTAGAATGTTCAGCAAATGTAATTTTTTAAAGCCAAAATATTTGGTTACACCAAGTTGGTGTAAGATAATATTATACAATATTTGTATAGGGGAATAAAAAATAAACATGCCCCAAGTTTAACGGTATGCATCTTCCCTGTCAGTACACCATATGTTTTTGTGTAAATGTTAATACTAATTTTAACATACATACATATATACTGGTCACAGAAATTAGGGTATTCAAAATGAATGTACAAATTTTTTGATGTCATTTTAGGGTGTCCACATACCTTTTTTATAAAATTGTATTTTTCGGTCCAGCATAACTAAGTTTTTGTTTGATCAGTTAGTGGCAGCAGGTTTCATACAAGCTATTTCTAAAACATAGAAACTTTACAACGGGAAATACAATGTTCCTTAATCAATGACACAACAGGAATTTAAATCTGGCTTGGTTTCATTAGTAGAAATTAGTTCCAAGGTTCTAATCATACTAATTATGACAAGTTCCCTGACACTTATTTCCCCAGTGTATTCATATAGCTCTCTGTGATTTATTAGCATTCTAGCATTGGTAGTCTTGTGTCTTAGCTGGGAGCAGGGAGCATTGGTGACACTTGATTCAATAGGACAGCAGCTCCAGCAGGGTTATGTAACAGCCCAATTGTTTTTGACCTCAGTGGTCTTGATTTAAGCTTAACTTCGGCTCTTGCACTGTTTCTCTCTGGGATGCACAGAGGCATCAAGAGATGTTGGTTCACTGTGTCCTCTTGATCAAGAAATCAATTACATCTTTATCTCCTTTTTGTAGTTCTTTCTCTATGCATACCCCGTAGGCAGTAACTGTCCTCCTGGCTCGTTCTCTGTTTTAAGTTCTGCTCTAATAAAAGCCTAACTGTTTCAGAAAACAACTTTAAAATCAGGGGCTGAAGCAGGAATGACAGTTCTAAACAACTTTTTTTGCAGAAATATACAAAATTATTTTAAGATTGCTAGTGATGTCAGAGAATTTTTGCCATGTGTCACATTGTTTTTCTGTTTCACCAGGTTGAATTGGCTGATATCTGATATCATATAATAAATATGTATATAACTGTTTAACAATAAGCCATATATGCCTCGAACATTTAGTAATCTAGAAATGTTTTAGCTTGGAATTGAACAATTAACTTTCAAATACACCAAGCACTAAATATTATACTCATGTACAATGTTTTTTTTCCTCCTCACAACAACATGGTTAACAATACATAATACATAATACTCTTCTGAAAAAATCTGATTTGTCTTTGGCCTTATTGTCCATAAAATGATTGTTGCGCATGATCATAACAATGCCCCTGTGTGTTTGTCAGAGCAGGACCCTTGTTAATGAATTTCCTATCTTTCTCTGGAGATGAGCAGTGATTTTAAGCTTTAAACGCCTCTGGAATATTATCACCTCATTACATGTGTAAGAATATCTTAGCTGAGTCAAACCATGTTAGAATTTGAGGTCAGTCTTTTCATTCACTCTTAACATAGTGAGTCAGCTTTAAATAATGTGTGTAAAAACAAGATTGTATAGAGCTTTACTGAAACAGCAGATCATAGTAATTAGTACAGAGTTTATGTGATTTGTAGCAGATCTATATAGCTCAGATGCATTTATCTGGCTCAGACTTAGATGGGAAGCTGTTTAGAGTCATGTGGTAAAGATCCCTGGATGTCAGGAAGGGAAAGCTTTAATTAGAGATTAGCATTAAATCACAACACAACCATGCCTCCTACTTAAATGATCAGAGTCAGATAACCCAGCATCAGCCTGTCCCTAGCTGGTTATGTTTTAATGGAGTGTTAGATTTGTATGTGGTAAGGCACTATGGAATCAAAATCAACGCCTTGAGCTTTCTTTGTAAGCAACTGATGTGAGCTTAAAATAATCAGCTGATTTGTGACAAATGTATTCATGGCACAACCATACAACCAAACCACTGCAGGAGCAAACATGGTCATAACTGTATATTCTCAAGAAACCAGGTCCTAAGCAGCAGTCAAAGCCTATGCCTGTATGGGCATAGGTTTGCTGTACCAGCAATGGTGCTTATTACCGTAATAGCAATTCTATATGCATCTCCAGACACATGCTAGCATAGATATGAACTCAAAGGTTTGTTTATGTCCTTAAAATATTTGGTTTATTCACCGTCCAATGATTCTGCAGACCCCACTGCGGACCTCAAGATCACTGCACTAAATTATGATATTATTTGTATTGGTTATTTAGTATAGATAGTTTATTTCCTATCAAACACACAAACACACACACGTATAGTAATATACTATAATATAAATCTTATCAAAAGATGTTATTTTTTGATAGTGTGCATCTTGGTGAGAAATAGTTGATTCCTAATCATGTCCACTCGATGGCAAGTGGGATGGATGTGATTCCGTGTGGGGACCAGATTGCCACACTTCCTTAGCCTGCCTAGTTGCCAGATTTATTAGCAATCAAGCATTCAAACGATGAGTGCATATGATCTAAAGGCCAAGCAAATGCAAATGAACCACGATCTTTCATCAAAGAGGTACACTGCCCAAAAGTGGCCCTGAGAGCTTTTTTAAAGAACCCCCCTGGTCTGATTTTTTTAAGTGTGCCAGTAGCCCCCTGGACTACTGTACTGTACTGTGGTGCCAGGAATGCACACCTGGACTGTATGAGACCATTGAAAACCCGAAAACTTGAACTGCCAGTGAAGACAACTTTATAAGCAATAGAATTCTCTATTTTGAAAAGTCCAGACTGCAGTCTGTACACTATCCAGGCCAAGTGTGTCTGCCGCAGAATATCACCAGCAGCTGGCTTCCAATTTTCATTGCTTTTAGGCATGGGGGCTTGGTCTATGAAGCAAATGTTAATGTCGGTGATAACCAGAAATTGTCTGTGTCAACACCATTTCTGGACATGGTTAACTCACTTAATCTAATGCTTGACAGAGGTTTGCCATCCCTTACCAATGTCATTATATCAGCTTTTGTTTAATAACAGTTCTTGATGCAGTACTGCTTCTTCCATACTTGCCATTTATGGGCTGAATGCTTACATCATTTAATGATATTATGCATTGCAGAGGAATAAATATGGAAATCTCTTCCAATCTTTTTGGTTTTTAAATTTTCTCATACATTTGTTGACAAAGAGTCTTCAAAGACTCTTTCTTGGACACTAGTTATGTATCAAATCATGATTACCATTTCTTGTTTGAAATAGCATAGGAATGTAGTTTTATTATATTTTTTACCTCATTACTAACCCTAACTTGCCTTCATTTAAAAAATTTTTGCAATGTGTTGCAGGCTTGAAATGCAGGAATTCATTAATAAATTAAATGAAGTTGACCAGACAAATTATGAACTATTTTGGGTTCATACTGTTTTCAGTTAAATATAGGTCAAAAGTTAGTTGTACTAAATGTTTCTAGTAACTATTGATTACTACACATCAGTATGTAGGAATCTTAATCCATTCCCCCATACAAAACAGGTTTAACTCTGGGATGTTGTCTTCACCTTGCATTAACTGAGTCCACAACAGTTCTTTTGGCTTAAGGTCAGGATTGTGATTTCAAAACATTTTTCTTCATTAACCATTATCAATAGAATGACTTGTGTTCTTAGGCTTGCTGTCTTGCTGCATGACCCACATTCTCTTGATATTCTGTACAGAGACAGATGTCCTTACGTTTCATAATTGTCCTGACATTTTATAAGTAATAAATGCTGACTGTTACAATTCATAATTAATTACAGGCCCAAACCATGATACTATTGCCACTTTGTTTCACACATGGAAAAGGATTGTTATGCTGGATGCAGTATGTTTCTTTCACTATAATTAAAGTTTTTTATTTTCAGTCACTTGCTTTGCTTGTTTTGGGCATTGAACCTAGATTTGAGCCTCACCGCTTGCAACTGCAACCTGCAACCCTGTCATGAACACCATTGTTGTTCTGTGTCCTGACAGTGGGCTCATTAACATTAACCAATGTAAAAGGGGAGTGTCGTTGTCTAGAAATTACCATAGGTTCTACGGTTATCCTGCAACTCGCAGATTATTGTATATATGGCAGTGAACATGATCTGTGAAATTTATACACCATGATCATTAACTGCAGCTTGATCTGTGCACCACTGCTGGCTTTTAGTGTCTACAAGGCACCATGTTATACTATGAATGTTACAAATTCAGTAGCAAATAAGGCTTAAGCAGGACAGAGTCACAGTCACTGATGCCCTTTGATGTCTATGAATGTTGTCTCCACATGTAACACGCATTTTCTTCAGCTCTCTGAAAATTACAAACTTTTTGGTCTAGGTAGCCTTACAAATAGATTATAAACAATCAGTTAATGTTGGTTGGTTGTTAAGTTCCTGTAAAAGGCACTGATTGCCTTTCAAAGATGACATGACACAGACTTCATTAAGAAGAATGCATGCCACTTTGTCTGGAAAGGGAGTACTCATCACTTGTGTAAATGAAGAAATGTACAGTAATTTACGGTATTGTAACTGCTTTTTCTCATCTGCACATCCTTATAAATTATTTTTGTTTTCTGTGTTAAAAACAACGTAAATATAACACATTTCCGCAAATTATAATGGATTTATTTTATATAAAAAATAAGCCTGCCTCCCCATGAGTAAGTAAACCTGTAAATCACATTAAGATGTAATACAATTTACCTAATTCCCAAAAAACAGAAGTAGAAAATGTGTACAGGAGATGCCAGATTGGATTAAACATCCAGGTCAAAAGTCTAGTACCTAAACCACCATATCACCACTTTTGATGAATGTATGGGTGATTTCTAATTGTGTTTTCATGAATTGTAACTTAAACACTCATCATAAGCTAATATATATTTTCTGTAGCATGCCCTTATAAAGTATAGATGATATCTGATTAATTTGAAAGTTGAGTTGTTCTGATTACTTTGAGTATTTATCTCATAATTTTATTCCACATATATCATTGGCTAAATATGGCTCAGTTTAGGCACTTGTGGCTCAGTTAAGGCAACAGAAAGTGTATTGTAGGTCCAATTTGTCAACAAAAAATAAAGCTCATGCCACCCTGACTCTGCTCTGCTTGTAGCCCACATGTAGTCTATCATAGTCAACATTTGTTTATAATTTGCATTTCAGGCCAAATGTGGCTTGCCATTTCTGGCTGTGTACTGGCAGCTGGCTTCAGTGTAAATTATCATTGCAGGGCAGTATGTGGGCCGATGGAAGAGGCAAGTGTGGCCCAGATCTGGGCCTTTCCTCGTTTTCTATCAGAGTAGTGAATTAATCAAGTTTTAACAATATAGAATCATATCATATTTCTTTATATAAACTATTGATTAAAGTAAACAAAGTCCCCAGTGGTAATCCTAGTTAACATTTACATCTATTTCTCCCCGTAACAGCTTTGTGAGCAGAAAACAATTTACATAGACTCGCACGTAGCTGTCATTAAATGTAATGTTTATTTGAAATGTATCATATCAATTTTAAGTGAAAACAGAGTGCGTGGTAAGCAGCATATTGATTGTGTTTGAAATTCATGCTTGAAAAACTGATTGTCACAGCAGGCATTTCATGGAATAAACATGGTCTATTCAATATGCCATTTAATACTGTAGAGATTACTTTAATGCTGTAGCGGTTGCTATAGTTCTCTTTTGCTTCTGTCTATTTACCTTATGATTATTAAAAAAATATAATATTGTATGACTATATAGATACAGGTAGGTAAAGTCATCAATAGAAGGCTTATCAGGTCTTTACACTGGTATGTGAATGTTTTCTTGTCGATCTTGATTTGTAAATGGTTAATCAGTAAGTATTTGATCCCCAGTACACTTGTTTCCATGGGTATTTGATGAATAATTGGTATTATTTAAAACCCATTCACTTTATGAGTGTTGGCAGTAACATTGCCCTCTCCTCTGTATCATTCATCACCGAATTGAAGTTGGAACATATGCTTTTGTTTTACTTAAGTGAATGTGTGGTGCTACTGAACAGTGAGGAATGAGCCAGCAGCGTGCTAAGCATTTTTGTTCAACAATGTAGCTAGAGATTGATGCTTCATGAGGAGACTTTGATTTTAAATTACTGAACATTGTCCTTTTTGAAGTTTTTTGTTTTCTTGTTTTCTATCTTACGTCAAAAATGTTGTTTAATCTCATTCATGTCCAACATGGCATGACAAATGTTTATTGTATGTACGCTGTCATGAAATGTTGCATACAGTAGTTTATGCGTTGCAAGGTAGTGGTACTTAGGCCACATTGATCATATTAGCTGCAAAAATGGACCAAAGGATGGCAAAACCTCCCTGAGATGCATAAGAAGAAACTTTCAACAAGTCTCAACCATCCTCTTCTTGGTAAACATGATTAAGGTCTTAAGAACACGGTGAAACTGTACATTTTTTAGACCATAATATAATTACATGATGAAAATTATTCTGAGGTTTATGGATTTTCATCTTTTCCTGTAGTGAGGATCACCCTTGTATTTAATTTCCGAACCTCTGCAAAATCTCATTTTTTGTTGTGTCAGTTGTTCCCTTGAATATATATTAGAAGATCTAGGGTAGTACTAAATTAGATTAGAAGTAGATTAAAAGTTGAAAAGCTATTAAGATAACTACAAAACAAATTTGCTTTCCTGTACCGACACTGAATTTCCTGCTCCACACACAAATAGTCTCCAGGTTGTTGAGTGTGGGAATGTTGTTATTGTAGACTGAACACATCATCCAAGAGCAGTTGTAGTTTCTGAGTAATCTGTTCTTATGGCCTATTCTTGTGAAAATAGGTAGTTGACTGTTAAAACAGGACTAGTGTGGACTGAGTGTTTCCATTTGTATTGGCCATAATTAAGGGGCAATGTATGGTGTGCTTAAACTCTGGTGAGTGGTTGTGTAAAATGTCTAATAAATCTGGTTAGGAGCTATTCACATGAAAGGGCTATCCAAACTGTCACTTCAGAAGTGCCTTTTCAAATGAGTAACTATATTAATCTTGCTTATATTTGTAACAATTGTACAAGCATGATTGAGAGCTTTTGCAATTGTTTCACCCCTCTTAGCCCTGTTAAAAGGAAAACAAGCATGCACAAGTGTTCAAATGTGAAGTGTCAATTCATATTAACAATGATGGCACACAAGAGAGAATATAGACAGCACTTGCATTAGTGACACAGATGATGATTTCTCCCACAAACCGTAAAGTCAGATTAGCTGTAAGTGTTCCAAATCATTGTGAAAAAAATTCATGCTTTATTTCCATATATTGCTAACAGCTTGTTTGTACTTCTTGTAAGATTAAAGTCACCCCAGATATCAGACACTTCATTAGCATAACCCAATGCTTTTGTTCGACATGATTGTGTGTTCATAGTTCCTCAGTATATAGCACTCTTGGATTTTGGCATTGGAGAAGAAAAAGGTTTAGCCAACTAAATTTTTAGCATAAAAATCCACAGGGTAATCATCAGAGCTATGGCAACTGGGAACAGGAGGAAAAACTCAAAAGCCTATATAAATGTTCCTTCTGTTTTAAAATTTCTTGCCATGCATTAGGACCTGTCACAGTTATTGCAATTGTATCTGACCCTATTATAATAATGGGTAATGTATATGTATTTCCTTATAAGTTTTCACCAATAATCATGGTTAAACAGCTAATTTGTCTCTGTTGTCAACTTCATCGTAATCTTGACCATGGTAATTTTGTTAAAAACATAAGACTGATAATAATGCATAAACATATGTACCTAAAAATGCAAGTAAATTACAATTCTGTCAAAAACAACAAGGCACTAAGGCAATAACTACTAATTTAAAAAATACTTATAATAAATAATAAAACTAGGCAGCACGGTGGCTCAGTGGGTAGCACCGCTGCCTCACAGCAAGAAGGTCCCGGATTCAAGCCCAGCGTGGAGCGGCCTGGGTCCTTTCTGTGTGGAGTCTGCATGTCCTCCCCGTGTCTATGTGGGTTGATTCTGGGTACCCTGGTTTCCTTCCACAGTCCAAAGACATGCATGTTAGGTTAATTAGAGACTTTAAAGTGGCCCTTAGTGTGTGACTGTGTGTGTGACTGCGTGTGAGCCCTACGATGGATTGAAGACCCATCTAGGTTGTTCCTGACTTGTGCCCAGAGTTGCCGTGAGGGCACCGGCTGACCCGCAACCCTGTGTGGATTAAGCAGAAGGATGGATAATAAAACTGATATTGAAACATAGTGAAAGGTTATTAAAATATGTAAAATAGTGTAAAGTATTTATTATAATAGCCTATGGCAGAGAAATAGGTTATTTGCACCATTAGCAACAATGGAAACTGTATTCCACAAAAGTACAAAATTGTTTTCTGATTTGCTGTACTGATAGGAACCAGTTGGCCTTCTAGTGGGGTAGGGAAATTATTCTGACCAATCACCACAGCCCTATTTAGATTTAAAACATAGATTTTCTCTGGTCATGCCTATACCTGTGTGAAGTTTGCATGTTTTCCTCGTGTCTATATGTGTTTCCTCTGGGTACTCCAGCTTTACATTCAAAAATGTGTGTGTGTGTGTGTGTGTGTGTGTGTGTGTGTGTGTGTGTGTGTGTGTGTGTGAACGTGTCCTGTCTTGGGTTGTTTCTTGCCTTGCACCCTTTGCTGCCAGTTGGATCCAGCTCAGCTTCCCTACCACCCTTAACTGGATTAAGTGGGTATGAAAATAAATGAAACAATGAATTAATTAATAATTTCCCCAATTCCCAAGTCACCATCACTAATAACAAGAGAACTTCAGAATCATGGACAAGACAATATATAACCACTCTTGACTGATCTGGCCGTGCCAGAAACTGTAGATCAGGCCCATCAGGGCCTTGGCTGACAGCTCATTTTGGGTAGGATGGGTGACAGAGATGCACAGACCTCCAGTTAACCATCTATTCATCAGATTCCCCATTGCCCCCACCCATGCTCTTCACTTCAAGCACAGCCAAGACTGCTATTCTCCACCTCTATGGCAGGCTATAAAGAACAGCCCCAGCAGGGTCAGTATATCATTTTTATTGCAACAGATGAGCCTGCAGTTAACACAGCCATTAATAACCTTGGCTGGAATTGGGCATTTATGAGGTTCAGAGAAGTGAGAGACTAGTTTATAGGTAAAGAACTTTTTGCAAAGCGGATTTAGAGAGAGAAGCTGTTATAAATGCCAGTGTTTTCTAAATCCACATATCCATTTGAATACAGAAGGAACTCAGATCTTGTATGATCCTATATGTTTTACCTGTGAACATAATATATGATAACCACACTGATAGGTGTCAGCAACAAACTTTCAGTGCTAAGAGTAGAGATGCTGTATGCATATATGTGAAATTATGCTACTATGTGTTTGCCTGATGTAATACGTTTATGAGTTATAGTTAACCTTACTTCTATCCCTAATGGCGTTTTACTTAAAAATACACATAACAAATTGATCAGGAGGAACATACTCCCATATAGGCACTATTCATCAAGTTTTCTGACTACTCCTGGTGTGCCCCCATTCCCTTCATAATCTGTGAAAAAGTGTTTAAAACCTTCTTCTTGGTCAAGCCGGCATTGCCTTGGCACAGAGGGTTAGATAATATTCCACTTTTGGAGAGCTAGGTTATTCTTTTCACTTAACACCACAAAAAACATGGTGGAAATGAATGCAGTTAGCAGTTCATTGCCCTGTGTCAACAAACTGCTATACTAAGTTTGATAACAGTGAAAGACATCCTTGTAAAGGAAAGATTTTACTGAAAGAAACATCTTATTCAAATTGACCTTTAATTAAAATGTTATTATTTCTGTAGCACTATTTACAGCAGAGCACTGTCTCAAAACAGCTTTCTAGGCCTCCAGCTGTGGCAATGGTGGCAATAAAAATCTCCATCAATGTATTGAGAACGACACCTTAAATATACAATCGTATATTTAATTTAAAAAATCTAATGAATATAATAAAGTACAGAATCACTGTAGTTTCACTGTAGGTTATTTTGTTATCCTGCAGGTAGGGAAGAAAATAAATAGTTAGACACTGGAAGAAGTTGTTAATACTGCTACACAAATTGAAACTGCTGCAAAACAAGCTATGATGGACTATAACTTACTTGTACAACCGACCCAAGTACAGATTATAGATATCTAAACAGAGAAGTAGAAATGCATGTTTGGTATCTGTGAATTCCTCACACCTGCTCTCTGTGGTTCAGATAAGCCTGTGGTAAATGCATAGAATTCTCAGTAATTACAGCACTGTGTAAAACATGGGGAAGGGAACACTTTGTGAAGCGCAGTGTACATTTACATTTACAGCATTTAGCAGACGCCCTTATCCAGAGCGACTTACAACTCATACATTCTTACAATCC
>JAUZSU010187519.1:0-12241 GCA_034780255.1 Parotocinclus maculicauda
TGTGTGTGTGTGTGTGTGTGTGTGTGTGTGTGTGTGTGTGTGTGTGTGTGTGTGTGTGTGTGTGTGTGTGTTTCAGTTCAGCTCATTAGGAGGCCTTTTACAGTTCCTTTAAGCTGAATAGCTGCAGTGTGTTGCTGAAGAGGGGGGAATCTGTGCTCTCTCTCTCTTTCTCTCTCTCTCTCTTCTAACTACATTCCTTTATTTCCTCCCTCTCTCTCTCTTCATCATTCCCTGTCTCTCCTGCCCTCGCTTTCCTTCTCCCGTGCCCTCTCTCATACTTTCACACCCCGTGGCCTCCAACCTCCTCTTTAATGGAGTAATTGTGCCTATGTGCGAGAGACGCAAAAAAAGTGGGGGTCAACACGAGAAAGAGAGAGTGTGCGCAAGCAAGCGAGTGTGTGTCTGTGGAAACTCTGACGCTGGCGGGCAAAGTATGTCTCGACAGCGCTGCTTCGTCCAGGAAACTCCCACCAAACAACAAGGCATGGCCGTTTTCCAGAGAGATCGTCTGAAGCAGACGCGCACACATTACCGTTAATATTTTGCACGTGCTCTGTGGATCCTGTGCTCCTCTGTATTGTCTTTTAAAGGGTTAAAGGTTTGTGGGATGAATAGAAACGTTGGTGGCCCTTTTTTCTATGCATGCTAGCTATAATCTTGCAGCTGTTATTAGACCACCGTCTTTAAGGTTGGTTCGGTATTGTCGCACCAGCGCTGCTATTTGAGGTCTCTAGTTCAGTGCTGTTTGGTGTATTGTGGACTTTTTTTTAAACAGCAGTGCACAGTGTGTGTAAGGGATTGGGTGACCAGGCAAAAGGTAGGATCTCAAGCAACGATATTTTTTCTGATTCTTGAAGCCCGTTGCTTGGATTTGCAAACCAAACACTACTAAACCAACTTGTCTACTTCTAAAAATGTAATAATGTAAAAGGACATAAAATCAAGAGCACTTGGGCCTTTAAACTTTAATTAAATTACGCTTCATCAGAATGCAAGCAGTTTGAAAATGGACGGTACTGTTCAAAACCATAAGAGTTGTCTTAATGGTATAATGAACATGTATCATTTTTTTTATGTTAAAAAATTCAAATTGGATTCGTCGTTCCATAACACGCTTTTCCACTGATTCAATATTTGTGAGCTTTAGCTTTTATCTTTATTTTTTCCCCCTATTATTCTTGCAAAAATGTCTTTGCTGCTACCCTTTAGAAAAGAACCATTCCTATCAACTTCTTCAAAATGTAGAAGAGTCTTGGTATCTGATATTGCTCAATTGTAAGAGGGACTTAATGAAAAACCCCCAATTTTTGTAAGCACTGCAATTCCCACTGGAGCCTTGAGAAGCTTTTTTGTTTTTAATGCTGAATATAGGTTGTATTTTAATAATAAGACTGATAAATAATTATATATAGCCATCATACCGTTGCTAAAACAATGGTAAAGACTTTTGCACAATACTTTCAGTATCGCCAATTTCTTCTAGGTGTCCATGAATAATATAATAATAATATTTAAAAACTAAAATATGGCTATTAAACTCAACTAGACCTCAGACCGGTGGAAACCGTGCGTTGTATGTTAAAACATTTGCAACCTGGTAAGTAATAAAGAGAATTAACCATTTAAATACGTTGTTTAATGCCCTCGTTTGTAACCGTTTGATGGGTATTATATTCTTGGCCTGAATAAAAAGGTCTGTGACCTGTCTGTCCTTGGCTGTAATCTTTGGAGTCCTTCTTTTAAAGGAGGCTGAACATGTTTGCCCTGTTTCCACCAAACATACCAATTTTTGTCTTTGCATATTTCGAAAACGTAAACAATAGTTTGCCCAGTCTCTGTTCAAAACCAGTTTGGGGTGTCTTTGTGCTATTTGGCTTTCAGTGTACTCTTTGGAGCGCTTCCTTTTGAGGTCGCTGAACGAGGTCCCTATTCAGCACTAATCCTGATACGATTAGGTTTTAACCAGGCATAACAATTTCATCACGTTTCATAAAGTAAACCAGTAGTTTTCTCATATAACTGAAGAGCTTTCTTTGTCACCAGCTTCTGTGTCTGTTGCCAAACAAATGAATATGGTACCTATTCTACGGACTCCCACAGACTTAAATAGAGTCAGTAGAATATCTGGGTTTTGAAATGCCTTTTTCTTGCCATGTCAACCCCGACTGTACATCGTATTATACTTCTTTTTTTAAATAATTTTTTTTGTAAGTTAGCTATAGTTTGGTTAGTACTGAGCGATATGAAAAAGCATTTGCATTTACATTTACGTCATTTAGCAGACGCCCTTATCCAGAGCAAATAACAATGGTGGGTTAAGAGATTTGCTCAGGCACCCATCTGTGGCTGCTTGGCTGAGGTGGGATTTGAACACTGGACAATGAGGTCCAGAGTCTGGTACCTTAACCGCTAGGCTACCGCTAAAGCAGGCTTTTATAGGCCAGTATGTGTGTGAAGTTAATTTCTTCCCTGAATTTGGATTTCCTCAAAATGCTTTTTTACTCCTTGGATTGATAGTAAAATGATTTCTAGTGCAGACTTGGTACTACAAGAATGCTACTACAGTACATAAATGCTCCTTTTATATTTGTTTCGCATTGCAAGTGGCAAGCTCTTCAGAACTTAGGATTACGTTTCCATCGGTTTCACAAGCAGCACAGCAGCAGTGCCTGTTTACTTAATCACAGAGTCCCACCATCGGTGCTTTAAGCGGCTAATCAGTTCAGCGTTTGGAATGTAATTTTCATTTTAGGCTATTTAATCGTTTCCAGCTGTCTGCGTTTAAAAGCCGATTTACAGACCGAGGGCTTTGCCCTATGGATAGCGCTGCTTCTGTCTTTGTGCTGGTGGATAATGGGTAATATAGGCCATCGGCGGTGTAACGTTTCCTTGTAGGTGTTCAAAAGAAGAAGAAAAAGAGGGGTAAAGGCAGATGAAGGAAGAAACGGAGGTCATTCGAAGCGGCACTTTGTTAAAAGAGGCCGTCTCATTGTGACGAAGCTGAAAAGAGGGTGAATAATGAGAAGCACCCTAGGGAAAGTGCTCAAAAAGTGGTCGCAATAGAGCGTCCCTCACACACACACACACACACACACACACACACACACACACACACAGAAATCATGAACTTGCTATTTTCTCACACTTCAAACACACCGTTGCTCTATGAATGGGCTTTTCTGTCCCTACTATATCTCACTGATACTCAACTATGAAACACACTGTCACATACACACTCCTACCCAGATACTACCCAGATAACTCTGATTTTATTAAAGGACTAATATAAACTAGACACATACGGCTAGGCATTGTTTTCCGTATCAGGTATTGATGGTGTCAGCGGTCGTATCCGATTTCAACCCCCCAGGGACGATTCTCCATTGTAGTCCATTGGACCTGTAATCCAAAACTCTTTGATGTCAATTTGCCATGTTAACACAAACATTTGGACCAACATACGACCCAACGCACCTACTAATAGTGGAACTAAGTCAGCATATTAGTAGTAAAATATTATTAGAAGGGATTTGGTTTCCTACGTAATTACGGTAGGGAGCATATTATATATCATACGTATTGCCAGTGCGTTTGCTTCCTTTTCCCCAAGTCTTCACCCCACTTATGTTGATCAGGGACTTAGAGGTTTGGAGCTCATCCCAGTATTCAGTGGGTATTCAGAGACAGCAGTCCTTTCTAGGGTATACTGCCCCGTCCCGCCTCCTTTCTCTCAAGAAGGCACCTCTGGGACTCAAACCCAGGTCACTGCAGTTGTGGGTTAGAGAATTGCTACTTCTCTGTCCAACTGTCGGAGGTTTTAAATATATTTGCCAATTTTTATATGCGTATAACATCCACCAGCCTTTAAGGGTGCCGGCTAACAAATAAACCCACGTCAAGAGGGCACTTACGTATAAATGCTGAGCTAAATGATTCAACAGCTGCAAGGAACAGCTGAAAATAATGACATTATTTTTGACTTAGTTTGCTAGTTTTGTGACAGGGACCCGATTGTAACATTCCTGTTACAACAGTTCCAATTACCATATACAGTCCATTCTGATTAATAGGACCACCGGTTATTAGGACCAAAACCATCGCGTCCCGATGTGGTCCCATTAACCAGAATCGACTGTAGATACACTATGTAGTATAATTACAGACTCTAGTCCATCTGTGTCTCTCCATACTTGTAGTCCCCTTTAGTCTGTTCTTTTATTGAGAGGACCCCTGTGGGACTGATTTAGAACAGTGTTCACTCACTGTGCACCATATTAGACCCATCTACCATTTTGCTCCAACTTGTAGCTTTAAAGTCACGAGCAGTCTGTTGGTGCAAAGTTTGGGTTAGTCAACCCCCAGTCCTTTAACAGCGCTCACAGGGTGCTTATGGCTGGACATTTTTGGTTGCTGGATTGAAAACTCACACCGAGACAGATGCATACTCCAGCAGCACTGCTGTGTCTGACTCGCTAACACACGATCATCACAGCAGTGTCACTGCAGTGCAGGTAATGATTCACCAAGCAAATAGTACTTGACCTGCATTGGTCTATGGGGGTCCTGACAAAGTACGCAGAGAAGACGGATGACAGATGGACTACAGTTTGTAAAAAAATTGAACTCCAAAGTGCATCTGTATTGTCAGTGGAACGGGTCAAATGGACAGTGAGTGTAGAGACAAGGAGCTGTACCTAATAAAGTGATCTGTGAGGGTATGTTCCTGTGACTGTACTTTGCCCAGGTGAATTAGTCTGTGATGATTTCATTTCCTGTCACTTTACTGTGTCGCACAACTAACTAGTCTTTAATTATTTGCTTATTAGAGAATATAGTGGAAGACTTAAACTGAGATTTAACTCTGGATTCTCTCTCTCTCTCTCTCTCTCTCTCTCTCTCTTTCTTTCTCTCTCTCTCTCTCGCTCTTTCTTTCTCCCTCTCTCTCTCTTTCTCTCTCTCTCTCTTTCTTTCTCCCTCTCCCTCTCTCTCTCTCTCTCTCTCCCTCTCTCTCTCTCTTTCTCTCAGAAGAGTGATGATTACACTCAGGTTACCGTGACCCCGTAGAAGCACTAAATACGCTTCCCTCCCATCTCCTTCAGACTTTTCAGCTCACGTCCATGCTGAACGCTCACCCACGCTCCATGCTTAGTTTGTAATTACTCCGTTGTGTGACGGGGCCTGTAGCTTGCTCCTCACATCGACCGACTCCTAATTCACGGTCTCTGGGATTCTCAATCGTAATAATATTTAGGTCCTATCACAACAGGGTCTGTCTGACCTGTTCCTTGTGAACGCACTGAGCATCGAGCCTTTGGTAGTCCGGACACGACACCGTGGAACTATGCGTTTGGTTGGCATGGAACTCCACCATGGAAAACGTTAGCTTTATTTTTACATCCTTTTTCGGGTGAATATACACCATCACCGTGCCAACGATACCCAAAGACTTCCTCCATACCCCGCGTCGTTCCCCTCACTACCCCATGGCATTTTCTCCCATATGGACGATATAGGCGTTACAATTGAGCATGTGCTACAAAAGCCTTCAGTGGAGTAAATCCATGTGTGTGTGCGTGTGTGTGTGTGTGTGTGTGTGTGTGTGTGTGTGTGTGTGTGTGAGATAGAAGCCTGACTCTACTCATGCCTTATCCTATTTCACCCAATGCCAGATGGAGATTTTTTTATCTTAGGAAAGGGGAAAAATCTCTTTAAAAATTAATACATTATTAACTCTCGGGCCAAAGAGTGCTTAGAGAGCTTGCATAAATCAGAGCCTCTTCTCCTCCCTCGGTGCAACTCGGTGACACACTAATGACTTTTAACATATGCCTTTTAATCGTGTCCAAGCCCGGACTTGCTGCACTTTTATCTATGTTTAATTTGATAGGTTTACGATTTTTATTTACGTTACGAACATATACGTTTCATCATGTGGATACACAATAAAATGCATCACAGGTATAATTTACAATCCAGTCAAATGTCATAATAGAAATCTTATTATTGTTTATAAAGCAATCTGTAGTAAAATTGTATTATATTCGAATCTATGTATATGTATATATACACGGCTCACAAAAAGTCTGGGATATTTAATTATGGGATGGTTCATCTTGAAGAATATCATAATTTTATATATATATACATATATATACGTATATATATATATACGTATATATATGTATATACAGTATATATATAATATATTACATATATTTAATAAATAAAATGATATAATATATTATAAAAAGATTCATATATTAATATCATATATTAACAATTTCAGTCAAATGTATTCATATTAATTTATCTTATAAGTGTTTCGAAAAAAATCTTTATTAAAATTATATCTTGTTTAAATATATGTGTTTGTGTGTATATACACGCACGCACGCACACACACACAATATAGTATATATAGTATATAGTTTGTATGTGTGTGTATATATATATATATATATAAATATACTCACACACTTCTATCCACACTTCTCACAAAAATTCAGGAACATTGCATTGTGGGATTGTATTGCTGAACAATACCATAATTTTTAGTAGAATATATATATATAAATAAATTGATATCATATAATATTACATAACATTAGATAATTAAATAATATTATATAATATTAAAGTACCACATATTGGCAATTTTAGTTAAATGTATACATATTAATTGATAAATTGATATAATATTTTTTATTATCATGTATGATCAAATATATATCGTAAAATTACTACAACTGATAATAAAACAAATAATATTTTATTTGTTATATTATACTATTATTCTATTAAAGAATTGTATTACTGTATTATATGTATTATATTTTTAGTAGCAGCTATTTATCTATCAGTGGAGGATGGTGGGAAGTCCGAGTTTTCACACTCAGATCAGTTCTGGTTCAGGTGTGTCTGTGCTGGAATTCATCAGATACTGAGATGGAACTGTAGAGATTGGAAGGAAATTTAGAAGGGCGATCTTATTTTATTCCAGAGAGGGGTCTGCTTAGAGGAGCAGAGAACATTCAGGTTCACACGACTATAAACACTAAATTACACAGTGTTCACCAAGGAGCCTGAATAAAGACAAAAGGTCTTCCTAACCAGAGATAACATCAACCAAAGAGAAACAGACCTTCAATTGCATTGCGTGTGTGTGTGTGTGTTGGAGTGTTTCACTTGAACCGAAGTACAAAACATCTGTTTTCATTGTCAACTTCCTCTGTGATAAGATCAGGTGGGAGGGGAGCATTGTTGTAACTGCTTCACCTGTGGATTTGTCAGGATTTGGAGATGACTGCTGGAGATTCGGAAAGATGAGTGCTGATAACAGGAGCTATGGTTCGAGCCAGGCCTGCATACATAGATACAAACTCAATCCCATTAATTAGCAAATCAGTGCGAGTGTGTGATTGTGAGTGTGTGCTTTAAAAAGAAGAACGAGATCCCATTATTACCTATTGGTCTGGGTCAGGGCTCTGCAGTCGACTTTTGTGTCAGGCTGAATTTGAAATTGAATAAAGGCTAGAAAGCCTTTTTGGGGGGGGGGCTCGTTTTATGATTACGTACCATCAGATACGAGCTGCTTCTTTGTAGAGTTTTGCTTTAAATTCTATGATTCGTAATGAGACTTCATGTCAGGGGACCAGGAACGTTAGTGATTAAATGAAATGCATGGGTATACAAATTCTAAACTGCTGCTGATGTCATTTAATGAAGGTACAGTACAGATTTAGACATGTTATTACTTTGAGAGTGGGAAAGTGTTCAGAACCCTGCCTAAACACAGCAGTATGAACACACAGCTGAACCACTATTACTACGAAAACCAGGCTGTTTTAGTTTATTTGAGATACCAAAGTTGTACTCCATAATCCTTAAATAGTAAAACAAGCACATAATGCAGTTTGTACGTCGCAGAAATCCAACCAAAAGGGAAGCACAAAAAAACAACGTCCCTGCTTGTTAGTTGTTGTGTGTTGTTTTTTTGCTTGTTTAAGTTTTAATGGCAATCTAAGATGCGTCTTCATTTCAGATGACTCACTCAGTGTTAGACATCTGCACGTTTTTATTCCACATGTTGCCATATTTCACACGGTGTAGGCGGCTGTTTGGTTTCTTTTTATGACATTTGACATTAATCGGTAACATATTACTTTACGTTAATACATCAATCATTAACTTCACTAATAATACACAGCATGTATGAACGTGTATCAATATTTTTGGGACATCCTATAAAAATATATATATATATCCATCCATTATCTTCCGCATAATGGGGTTGTGGGCCAGCCGGTGCCCACCCGGCAACTCTGGGTGCAAGACCAGGAACAACCCTATATGGGGTGCCAATCCATCGTAGGGCAAACACACACTGTCACACACTAAGGGCCACCTTAGAGACACCAATTAACATAAGGCATGTCTTTGGACTGTGGGAGGAAACCAGAGTACCTGGAGTAAACCCACGCAGACACAGGGAAGACCTTCAGACTCAACACAGAAAGAACCCAGACCGCTTCACCCTGTGATTGAACCCGAGACCTTCTTGCTGTGAGGCAACACTGCTACATATGTGAATATATATATATAGACACACAATCTAGTTTTTGAAATAATAATTTAAAATGTCGGAATTCGAAACACCTCTTCACTCAAAAACTCCAGACATCAAACGGTCCTAAAAATGAACAAAAATTGAACAAAAATTCCAATATGAACGTGGGCTCCCTAAATAAAACACTCAATGGTGCGATCTTCCAAAGGAGATGCCCGTATTTCAGTTCAGTCTGTGGAGATAATGCCAGTGACCATAAAACCTAAAAGAAGAAATTGAGATCTCGGGCGGGACCCGGGCAGGGTGGGACTGGTTTCTGTCTTTTTGGATTATTTTGGACTATTGGTACGAACTTTCCAGTTGATACAGAGCCATAGTTTTTGAGTAACAGTACTGTAAGTTACTGTAACTTAATCATGAATAATGGGATTACTTTATCCGGGAACCCCAATTCCATTTTGTATTTAGTCGTTTGTAAAGGATTCGTTTTTCAGACCCCGGTCAGCACAACAGCACCTGTGTCAAAACAACTCAACAAAAATATGTTTACATACAGCATGACTCCCGGCTTAAAGTTGTTTATCCAGATGTGAAAACTCCCGTTTCCTTCACGGTAAAACAGTGGGTTTAACTCTGTAATAATTATTCAAACTAAAGCCGGGCTGCAATCTTAATCTGCCACTCCAATCTACCAATCGCGCATCTTAGTCCGATTAAATCCTGCATTCCATCTGCTTAAAAGATGTGCGCCAAGGAAGTCCACGGCTCCACCGGGGGGGAAAAACAAGAGCATTAAGGACCGAATTACCGAGGGAAGCGTTTAGTAAAGCAGTAACTCGTCGCTGGTAAACACGGGAGGGTCACAAACGAGCTGAACAACGTTTAAGGTCCCTCGACCCGAACAACGCCACGCGTTTTTGTGCGCTCATCCAAATCTCATTATTAACACCCTGGGTTTCGGTGTAATCAGTCTGTATACGGAATGGGTGCGGTTTGAAACCGCAGTAAAGAATTCAGCATTTGTAATGACAGATGAATTAATCAAGAGCCTGATAAACGGATGACATCATTATCCTAGGAGACATTTTCTCTCTCCCTCTCTCTCCTGATCCTCTTACTCTTGCTTTGTTTTCTTCTGTGAATTTAATTGCAGGTGTTCTCGTTTTAGTGATTTGTTCAGCGGGAGTTTTTGGCTAACTGTATCAGTGCTGGAGAGGGGCAGAACAGCGAAGGGAAAGGGCAAAGCGTAAGATAATATGGAGAAACAAATCGAAATGAAAAGGCAACACTAATTCTTAGCTAGAAGCTCGATCGATTAATTTCAAACAAACGATCAGTGTTTGCTGAAGTGTAGAGGGTAGAAAAAGGGTCAGACTTTCATAAGTCTGCATGTTTATGCCTTTGACATAATTATGGTTATGAGGATGAGTTTGAAGATTTAGAACGATAACATAAGGGGTTAGGGATAGGAGGTGTAGGATTGGGTTTAGGGCAAGGACGGGTTGCAGGGTTGGAATTTAGTACTCGGAGCAGTAGGTGTCGAGAAATGGAAGCGTCCCGTTTTTGATATTAGATATTATTATTATCATAGATTCAGAGATGGGACTGCGCTAGCCTACGACCTGATGGACCACGGGTCAAATCCGTCCTCCCACCACCCAAGCTGCCACAGTTGGTTCCTTAAGCAAGGCCCTTAACCCACGATTGCTTGACTTGTAAGTTCTGGGGGAGATTTGGGGGTCTGGATTAAGATAACTGTTAAGGGATTCGGGGTTAAGGCTCGAAGACTAGGGGGTAGGTCTAGGAAAATGGTTAGAGCTAGGAGATTTAGGGGTAGGAGTAGCTTGTGTAAGGTTAGAGATCAAATATTTAGCGGTAGGGTTAGGAGATTTGGGAGTAGGTTTGGGAGAGTTGTGGTTAGACGATGCTGGGTTAGAGTTAAGAGATTTGGGCTTGGGCCAGGAGATTTCGGGGTAGGGTTAGGAGATCTGGGAGTAGGTTTGGAAAATTTCGAGGTAGGGCTAGAAGATTTTGGGGTAGGGTGTGGGTTAGAAGATTTCGGGGTAGGGTTAGGAGATTTGGGAGTAGGTTTGGGAAATTTTGGGGTAGGGCTAGGAGATTTTGGGGTAGGGTGTGGGCTAAAAGATTTTGGGGTAGGGTTAGGAGATTTGGGAGATTTAGGGGTAAGGCTAGAAGATTTCGGGGTAGGTTTAGGAGATTTGGGAGATTTAGGGGTAAGGCTAGGAGATTTCAGGGTAGGGTGTGGGCTAGGAGATTTCAGGGTAGAGTGTGGGCTAGCAGATTTCAGGGTAGAGTGTGGGCTAGGAGATTTCAGGGTAGGGTTAGGATATTTGGGAGTAGGTTTGGGAGATTTAGGGTTAGACGATACTGGGTTAGAGTTAAGAGATTTGGGCTTGGGCCAGGGGATTTCGGGGTAGGTTTAGGAGATTTGGGGTTGGAGTAGGGTTCAAAAATTTAGAGCTGGGGTAAGGTTAGGAGATTTGGGGTAAGACGATACTGTGTTAGAGTTAAAAGATTTAGGGGTGGGGTTCAAATATGTAACGTGTTTATGTAAAAGTATATTAATCCTAATCTCTGTGTACATCCTGGCGTTATATATTTACATTTCTAACACATGGTTTATATCTAAATTGTTATTTATTCTTTTTTTTTTTTACACTTGTTTACTGAGTGATTGCTGCTGTAAATTGTGAATTCCCCCATTGTCTTACTAATAAAGGACTATCTTATCTTATCTCATGAGATTTAAGGTTAGAATATGTAGGATTAGGAAAAGTGGCCTAATGTGCCCAATTAGTATGTGAAAAAAGTGCAAATGTATGATTCTTATTTAATTTACATTTGTTGTACAGCAGCTTTCCGGTGCATAAATATCAGTTCATACTTTGCTGCACACACACACACACACACACACACACACATACACACACACACACACACAGATCACTTACAAGACTCAGATCACTATGGTAGACAGAAGAAGCCAGATGAAATAATTTTTAATTGCTACAATGCTTGGGGTTCTCTCAGTGTCTTTTGTTTTTTCTCTCATGGGGCTTAAGTTAATTATAGCTCCTAGCTAGACCTATGTATATGTGATGCAATTTATTTTTAAAAATCTTTAGTGTTTTAGTGTGATTGTCAAGCTGGAGTTACAGTTGCACCCCTCTAAACCTTATGTCTGCATCAGTGTATGTAGTCTACAAACTCCCCTGTCACCGTGTGACGATATTTCTGACATAGATATTTCTAACATTATGAAGATTCCAGAGCATGTGCGCGCACGGACTATAAACAGCGCAAGTCGTCAGCAGATGGCGATATGTAAAATAGTTCGGCTGTAACATTTGAGCGAAGAGGAAGGAGTAGTGACGCAGATTGTGCGGATGTGGGACTGGAATGTCAGAAGTCGTATCTCCGGTTGTTCGGTGCAGCAATACCGCGTCTTTTTCCTCCGTCCGGACCGAAGCAATCGAGTCTCTGACGGAACTCGAAGATCTGGAGCGGGTCTATGCACAGCTATGTGCCGAGGAGGTGCTTGTTTATCTTTAACTAAGCAGATTAATCATTTACTGAACTGACAGAAGCAGCACAACTCAAATTCCCATTTACACCGATATCTCTCTATATCTCTCTCTCTGTGTGTGTGTGTGT
>JAUZSU010187530.1:0-12240 GCA_034780255.1 Parotocinclus maculicauda
TAGTAGCATTCAAGGATGCACTTGAAATGTTGGCAAGGAAAGAAAAGTTTTTTTTTTCTTGAACAGCACAAGTCTCTACTTCCCGTTTGGGAAGAGACATGACATTCTGTTTTGTGGAGATAATCTGGGTGTGCGCTCATGCCAGGCTGTGCAATGCCAGTGTCGTCTTTTAGGTTCCCGCAGGGCATTCACTCTCTGTTAGTTCTTCTTGAATTTCTTCATTTTTATATGATTTGTGCAGCAAGTTTCCATCGTAATAAGCAAATTAAATTGAATTCCTCATGGAAGGCCGAACAGCGAACCTTCTAGATATGTTCACTGGGATGTAATGGTGTTATGTGCATTGCTGTCCACTGGCCTATGAAATACATTTCCTCTATGGAATGCTGGCTCTCAAAAAACGAGGTATTTGTGAGCTGCTTGCACAATCTTCTATGCTTCTCTTAGGTTACATTTGGTACATCTGTGCTACTGGTCTTGACCATGACCAAAAAATATTAAGGCGTCCTGCTTTTGAAGAGCTTAATAATTGCTAGTGAATGAAAAAAAAATTATTTTGACTTCTAGCTTACCCCAGTGCATGCTTATGCAGTGGTTTCTAATAAGGGTTTTCAGAAACATCATCACCACCAATAGCACTTGTGGGGAAGTGCTTTGATGTGTGGGGGTTTCAAAGTTGCTTCTTGGGTTGGATTCTTGAAAACACTAAGAAGTTAATAAGATTGTTCTTAAATTCACTTCTTGGGAGGGGGGGGGGATGTTATTGGTTGGTAGTTTGAATTACTTTTGTCAAAAAAATGTTTTGTTTTCTTATGTAGGATGTAGCAAAAGTTGCATTTTGCAGCTTACAATATATGGTTCGAGACAAATTTTAATTTTGTATTTGCTGTTATTTCTGTTAATTAGTTTAATTCACCAAGAGAACAGCAAATTTGAGGAAGAATAACAAAGCAACAGCTTTGCCCTAGCCATTTATCATGTAGACACCTTTTTATTTAAAAGATGACATTTACTCATATTTTTGAATTGAAAGTATTTCCTATTATCCAATAACTACACTGTTTAAAGTTTGGTCAGTTATGATGCTTACTTTGTCAACCGTTCCAGCCTAAGACAAGTGTGAGGTTATCATAAAGTTAAAAAAGCATTTATGAACATAACATTTTCAAGAAAACCACTTGCACTTAGAGCTGTTCTTAAGAAAAAATGTTAGTTTTTAAACTCTTATTCTTCAAATTGCTTCTTATTATAATGTTTTTCCTAGGAATGAAGCTAATACAAATATACACATTAAAAAATTTGTCTGCCTTTCATGAATCTGTTCCCTGGTTTTTCTTTTTAGTTTGTTCTTGCAAACAGCCTTCTACAAAATCACATTCCAATCTTTACTAACTAGACTTCCGACTTGCCTTCCACTGACAATTGTTTAGGGCTTTATAGCTGATCTCTGTCCCCTTCCTTTGTGGTACAAAGGAGGCTCTAACTTAATAATGAGCGGTTTAATTAATGAAAGCCATTCTCAGACCAAGGTGCATAAGAGCTCCCTCTTTTAAGTGATTTACAGCCTAGCAAAATGAAATCACTAAGCGTTTATGTATGTTTTTAAACAACATGTTGGAATTATTGACACCACTGCCCTTAGTACTTTGTGAAACCTCCCTTTGTCAACATGATAAAGCTTCTATAATGTTTTATGAGACTGGATAATACACTGCAAAGAATTTGATGCAGTACTTCAGTATAAAGCCACTGCAGTTTCACCAATATACTAATCTATGTGGCAAAATACAAACTTTTTTACAAACTATCATTCTTTCAGGCTAATTCATGAGTTGCCTTTATTTACCAGTTACCAGGACAATCCTACTTATGGAAAGTTTTCTGTATTGTGCAATAAACGTTGCCTATTGTAGGCTATGCAGTCAGAATGTCATCCACCCATTAAATCTTTCTGGATTGTAAGAGTGTAAAGTAGATGTTCACTCTGAGGAACGCTTTCTAACCAAGCAAACTAGCTTTCAGTGTAGGTTTCAATCAGAATTTACTGACATAAAGTTGAAGTCTATTTCAACACAATTTCTAAATTCTATCCTATGACCACATAGTTTCCATTAATGTAGAGGTATGTGCTGGTTACCCTTCATCCAATCAACATTGGTTTGATTTAAAGGCCGAGGTATTGAGAATTATATTATGAAATCAAGAATTTGTTTAAAATTAGCCTTATTCACATCTGAATGACATCTGAGTGAAAAAGCTTTAAGTAAGTTTGATAAAATATACAGTGCTTTACTAAACATTTTTATATTTAAATGCATTTAAATACATTTTATCTGGCTATGGTAATTTCAGTGTGTGTGTGTGTGTGTGTGTGTGTGTGTGTGTGTGTATAAAGAAAATCAATTAAAAGAAGCGTCAATGGCCACAGTGCGATTGATTTCATAGCAAAGTTAAGAACATATTAAATGGCATTACCATATATTTATGTCAAGCTGAAATTAATCTGAATTTGATTGAATCGTATCTCTCAGTGGGGGACACAATACACGACAAAGTCAAGTTAATTCAAATTTATTTATATAACACTTTTACAATGGAGCATTGTCTCAAAGCAGCTTTACAATATTGGATTATTTTAAAAGGCCAATCCCAAATTAAGCAGATTCAGATAGGGCGACAGTGGAAAGGAAAAACTCCATGAATTGTAGAGGGAAGAAGCCTTGGGAGGACTGAGACTCAAAAAGGGACCCATCCTTCTTGGGTGGCCTAGATGTTAATTGAAATAATTACATGCAATGTTTGTATTAATAGTAAAGTTAAGCAAATAATAACAATTAAATGAAATTATGAATAGATGATTATATTGAGTCCTCAGCGGCAAGTCCTTGGAGGCACATCGTCTCCTGATAACTGACAGTAACAAAGTTACAATTATCATCCACACACAGTCCTCGGTCCTCTCGTGTACTTGAGGTCAAAGGATTGAACTCTTCATGCCATAAGCTGTGGCCATTGTAACTTTGTGTGGATTTGGATGTTGCGTACTTCTGGAAGACCCAGCCATGACCAAGTTGTTCTTTTTATTCACCTGTTACTCATGGAGTCCATGTTGCCTTATATCCAAAGGATTAACAATCCCACAATATTTTATCCTCTCCCATAAATGACTGCGGGCATTGCGTATGTTTGTTTTGTTGCAGCTGTACTCTCTAACCATTTTCCTCCATGTATGGGGAAATAATTGACTTGTGTCTTCATCCAGGCATCTTCATTACAGTGCTGGTTGTTCTAAAATGCTTAACTATTGCCCTAGCCATGGATATGGACAGATTTTTAAAAATATTTTTATAGTGAATACTAGATTTATGAAGGTGAACACTTTTTGCCTAGGCCCTCAAGTGTTACAGTGGTGCATGTAGCCCACCACTGCAGTGATCCAGCTTCGAATCCCATCACTCTGGACTGGTCGGCCTGATTGATTGTGCCCGAGGGATGAGGGGCCAGGTGAGGTGATAATCCCCTGGCACTGCAGTAGCAACCCACAGTCCAGCCCATTGATGGACTTGTTTAAGATACATGCTTACCTGCGTTCTGTGAATTCTGGTGATAAGCTTCAATTTATCATGTCTCATTTTATTTTTGTATTATCTAATTTTCTGCTTGGCAGTGTGTGGCTAAAACACGTAGCCTGTCTAATGTTATATGTCTAATCTCATATGTCTAATCTCATTTATAACTACTAAATCAAGATATCATGGATGACCATATAAACTTCCGCTTAAGTGCCAATAACTGATACGTTTTCAGCGTCAAATTAAGCTGATTAACACAAAAAGCACTGTAATCTTTTAAGTATCTTCACCAAGGGGGACTGGATCTGCCTCTTTATATAATGTATAACTACGTAGACTCACTCTTAAAGAGATCAAATGTAGCTTAAAAGACTAGGACTGAGAGAACTTATTACTATTTAGCTACTTATTTATCTGGTTCCATCCCGAATGTTTGTCAGAGATATGCAAAGTAAATATCAAAGCTACGTAGGTCAATATGAATGTTGCTGTGACTGCAAGGGGTTCTTGAAGCTTAAAGGAACAGATGCAGAGTCCTTTGCTAGCAGATGGTAGGATTTGTAGCCTTTAGTGAGGCCCAGCTTAGAGCCACCACTTCTTAAGATGTAGATTCTTGTTGAGTGAGTGAATCTGGATTTGACCACAGTACATAACGATTTAATAAAAGCTAGAGCTAGATCTGATGTGATCTTTTTAATTTGCAACTCATATTTCTGAGATGGTGCCCCACTGTCATGTTCTTTGTCATTGCACCATGCCCATAACCTATTGTCTTCTTACGGCAAGCTTGATATTTGGTTAGTCCTTTTATGTTTCTTAGAATTGGGTTTTGCTGTACAGAGCAACCTTCAGCTATATATCCTGTATAACCAGCACTATAGTTAGGTCTTTCTGGTTTCCCTTACCAGAAAGTTGTCTTGTAGAAGTGTAAGGATGCTTGTTGATTAAGCATTGTTTACGTTTAAAACCTAATCCAGTGTGGTTTATTTATCTTACTTTGTCATGTCTTCCTGCCCAGAAGAAAGGTTGTTTAAACTGCTGTGGTTTTCTGGCTATGCAATGATTTTTTAAAAGCTGGGGAGTTTTTGAGGGGGCTTCCACATGTACTTTTTGACTTTCATTTTTTCCTTCCTGCCTTCCTTTCAGTGGCTTTATCTTCTTTACAAATTAGGGCCCAGGGCTGACTTGAGTTTCATGTGGTATTTGCATGATCCTGGTTTCCTGGAATGTATGTGGTCTCTTGTTTCAGCCGCTACAGTAACTTACACTGTAGAAACTCTTCTGTAACACTGGAGCTCAGCTATATCCAAGTTTGCTATTGTATTTGTACTACAGTCGAATATGATTTGAATGTTTTTTGATGATGTAAGCTTGTAATTTGTCTGTTTTTGCAAGATCTGAGTGAATGACCTAGAAGAGAACTTGAGCCGTTTCCATTTTTCCCCACTCTTGAATGTACCATGATTGGAAAATGACAAATTTAACATGTTTATCTTAATTTTCCAGTACCACAAAGAACTATGCTTGCAGTGATGTTTGCGTTTATGTTTTAAGGCGAACTTCCAATCCAGTGGTCTTAATGAACATTCTTTAGATTTTTTTTACAAACCAGTTAACTGTGGCATTAGTAAAGAATATGCAACAGTTATATGTGATCACATTTATGAAGCAGCCGAATACATCTGAATGTCAGCTAGCTTCTTAGGTGTCTTTAAATGTATCACCCTATACCTCAAACTTCCTATGTTTCAAGTTCACACAGTCATTGCAACCTGAGAAATGAATTGGTCACCTGTCCGAGACTGGCATTGTAACCTGCCTAAGGCCGTTTTCCCTCCATTGTTTTGTTTAAATACCTGTTTGTTTTAAAGACGGAGCGCTGGAATTACAGCCAGTGTGTTGCAAAAATATGGCTGTATTTCAGAAAAGGTTATCTCAAGTAAAGTATGTCGTCCATGTTTCCTTTATGGAAATGTTTAACAGCGTTCAGTGAGATTGGATGTCAGTTTACAATATTTAGTTCACTCACCTACCTACTTAAAATTTACATTCACATATATTCATGTGTTTAAAACGTGATGGCTAAGCATGGATTTTGCACTATTTAATTTTATTTTATTTTTTATAAAATATTTGTTTGTTCAGACTCTGACAAAGGGCCAGATCTTTTAGTAGTGGAATGATGCATGGTTGTGTCCTGTCATTTCACCTTGATCCACCCATTGTTGTATACATAGAAACCAGACAGGTATTACTCAGCTTGAAACTACAGCCATCCAATACATATTAGGTTAGTCATGTGAGATTGCATTAAACTGCCGTGTAATGAACATTGAGCTACAGACTAGATACTGTGGTAGTTATTTGCTTAGTGCTTCATCATACATTATTTCATATATCCCTAGTATTCATACGATATGCGGAAACGATAAACGAAAAAGCAATGGCTAAAAGTATTTCTGCTGAAAGAGATGCATATTACCTGAAGTACTGTGAATTTTCTTTCTCAAGCCACATTTATAAGACAATGTTCAGTCAGGAAGGTCAAAACCAGTTATCAGAGACTTTTGTAAATGTTGTGGGTCCTTTACGCCAACATTGTTTATAGAACAACAGACGTTCAGGGTTGTCGTGGTATCGGTCATTTCCTGCAAAAGCTTAAGAATAGGAAAGATAACAGCCAGGTCAAACACTTACTGTTGTATTGGTGTAACCAAAGATATGGCTGACAATATATTGATTACATTTTGTTCAACAGAGATATAAAACACTTATGAACATATTGTACATGTGCAGGTACGCGAGACGGAAACATGGATGCCACCAAAGCCTGTGGAATCTCACGATGACCTTGTCTCATCTGGTGATTTTGAGTTTCCCAAGGAGAGAACCACGTTTGATGATGATGATGATGAGGAGGATTTGGACGATTTCGATGACCTTTCAGGCTCTGGTGATGAGGAAATTATTGATGAAGATGAGGACATGCTGACTATGGTACATATATTTTATTAGAAAAGCAAAGTAAGGCTTTAGGCCTAAACCAGCTATTTCAAAAGCAAATTCACTTGTGATTTATGGCTTGCTTATATATTTCTCTGATTTCTTTTTTTGACTCTCTCAGCCTGGAGAGTTTGATAACCACATCCCAGAGTCGAGGAGTACATCTAAGCCTTTGCTTAACCAGGACGACATTGCAGTGAAATACAACGAGGTTGGTCACCATTCCAGTGTCCAATTGTCCCACACTGAAGAACAGGACATCTTCAAAAAGACAGAGGTGCTAGTAGGTAAGACTGTCAGCTCTTGTCTCTTTTTTATGTATATGGAATTCCAGTTTTAGACAAGTAATTGTTAGTTATATTTAAACTTTTGTACATTTGTGCAGTCATATAATGATCCAATCATGTTGCAGCAGCAAGTTACATTAACCCTTTAACGTCCTGCGCAACCATTTGGTAGAGCACATTTTAAGTCACTATATCTTATTGAAAAGTTGTTGAACTTAACTTAACTTTATAGTGCCAAATCTACCGTTTAGTGGAGGTATGTAATGCAAAAAAAAAAATCCACTAGGGGTGGCTGTTTCTTTCAATAGCATGCTGTTTTAGTTCACCTCCATAGAAGAAATCGGCAACCTGTAAAACAAGCCACACATTTGGATGTTTTTTGGCCAGATTTTCAAAGGTAAGATAATTTTTTGTGCACATTGTAGTTTTAGAGGTTTTAATGATTGGAATTATGTAATTTTTAAGAGCATAAATATGTTTTATAATGGTCAAATAATTTTTTTAAAACATATGTGACCAAATGGTTGAATTGACTTTTTATGGTAAAAGTGTATATGCTTAGCTATTAGTTATTACCATTACCTTCTTGCTTTGAAATAAAAATTTCTGATCATGCATACTTTGTTTTTGTAACACATTTATTTTTATTCCATGCAATATATTTAAATCTATTTATTTGACAAATTTTGACACATACCAGGAACTTATTTGCAACAAATTGTATGCTAACTTTTTTCTGTACAAATAATAGATGGACACAAAAATATTTTATGGTGCAAGACCTCGGCCTGTCCTAGCCCTTATACCAAAAAATCCTCAAGAGTCTGATGTTGATCTGAGTGATGATGATGATGACCAAATTGAAGATCCTGATTATCTGCCCACACAAACAGAAGACTCGGGAGAACTCTCTTTTGAGTCCATGGATGATGAGGACATAGTCTCAGCAAGTTCATCTTTTAAACTGCCACCCCGTAAGAAGAAAAAGAAAAACTCACTGAAAACAGTTTCCTTAGAGGAGCCAGAGGACACCAGTGACACTACTTTACCCCTTGGCCGGAACAAAAGCAGGGAAAAAATCTGGAAAAATGAAGACATTGGGACATTCCAGGTTCCTGAATCAAGATTTGAGCCCCCTGATGCTGTAAAGACACCATTCCTGTATTTTAAAACACTTTTCACTGACAAAATGATTGAACATATTGCTGAACAGACCAATCTATACTCTGCCCAAGAGTTAGGAGATCCAATTAAAACTAGTCCACAAGAAATTGAAGAGTTTTTGGCAATACTACTCTTTATGGGTGTTTTCAGCTTCCCATCTATTGACGACTACTGGCACCATGAGTCACGATTCAGCATCATAGCTGATATCATGCCACGCAAAAGATTCAGGCTGTTACGTCGGTACATTCATTTTAATGACAATCAGCAGTGTGATAGCACTCCAGACCGATTTCATAAAATCCGCCCCCTTTTTGAGATGCTTCGTGAGCAGTGCCTACTCATTCCATCTACATACAGACAAAGTATTGATGAGGTGATGGTGGCATATAAAGGCACAAGAGCTGGCACTCTTCGCCAGTATATTGCCAATAAACCAGACAAGTGGGGCTTTAAATTGTTCTGCCGAGCCAGTTCATCTGGAATCATTCATGATCTGCTGCTCTATCAAGGGTCATCCACATTTTTTAATATTGCCCTAAGTGAGCAGGAGCAAGAGCTAACTTTAGGGGCCAAACTGGTGACAGTTTTGTGTAAAACTATGACACAACCACAGCTGTCAGTTGTCTTCTGTGACAACTATTTCACCAGCTTTAAGATGATACAGAATCTACATGCAAACTTGGGTGTCAAATGCATTGGCACTGTCCGATCAAACCGTGTCAGTGGAATACCCCTGATTACAGACCAACAGCTAAGGAAGAAAGGACGTGGAGCTTTTGATTATAGGTCTTCTGATGGTGTTATTGCAGTAAAATGGTTTGACAACAAGTGCGTCAACCTTCTGAGCAATGCTTGTGGGATCACACCTCTATCCACTGTCAAAAGGTGGAGCAAAGCCGACAAGACAAAGATCTCTGTCTCTTGCCCGTCACTTATCCGAGCCTACAATGAGCATATGGGAGGCATTGATCTTTCTGACATGCTGGTGCACATGTACAAGACTCCTGCAAAGTCAAGGCGATGGTACTTACCACTGTTTGGATACATTCTTGACCTGTGCATCTCAAACTGCTGGCTGGTCTACAAGAGAGACTGTAACCTGCTGAATGAGAAACCAATGCCTCTCAAAAGATTCCGCCTGGCCGTCGCCCACACTTTGAAGCAAGTCAAAAAGACAGCATCCAAGGTTGGCCGGCCATCATCATCCTCCTCTCCACCTCCAATGTCTCAGAAGAAACAATATGCCCCAAGACCCACACAACCACAACCAGATGTGCGTTATGACAACTGTGGACACATGCCTCTTCACAGTGTCAAGCGTGGACAGTGCAACTTCTGTCCAAAGGGTGTGTCAAGATGAAAGTGTGAGAAATGCAGTGTTTTTTTGTGTCTAAATGCAAACCAGCAATGCTTCACAGCATACCACAAGAAATCAACTGGATCCACTGCTAAAAAACTATTAGTGTTGTTGCACTTTACACCAGTATTTCAAAAAATTCTCAAAAGTTAGCATGTTATTGCACTTTATTATTGCTTTTCATTGTTGTTACTATTTATTATTGTTTTTTTAATTATTATTATTGTTGTTGTTAATGTTATGTTCTGATTTTACTACAAATATGTCTTAGAAGTAACACTACATGCCAAGGCTCTCACAACCAGATGTTATATAACAACCTTGGACACATTTCACTTGTCTAAACAATCACAAAAGTAAAAAAAATACCCGTAAGTTTTAGTTTTTAATATTTTTTTGTATTTCTTGTTCGTGTTCTAATTTAACCACCGAGTGCCATCTCAACCGTTTGGTAGAGGTGCATATTTTGATAAATAGGGGGTCTATTAAGAAAAAAAACTTCAATTGTTGTTATTAATGCCCCAAACTAATAAAAAATTGTAAAAAAAAATTTTTCCTTTGCTTTTTTCTTGGTGAGGACATTAAAGGGTTAATAAGTAAATTACTGATTAACACTTACAGAGCTGTGTCATATTTAGATTTATTTCCACAAAGGTTGTGTTCACTATATTACATTTAAAAGTGTAACATAAGTCAAATGAAAAATTACACAAAGACAGGAACTCAGCCATTCTATTTTCATTAAATACATATTTTAAAAGTTATATTTATTAGTTTCTAAGTTTAACAATTTTTTACCAAAATACAACCTTCTAACTGAGGGATAGAGCAGATCCCACCAAGGAAGGTACACTTAAGGTCAGACTGTGTATTGCCTATAATACACACCTTTGTTGTTGGAAACCCTAACCCTGTGCACACAACTGTATCTGAGTCGCTCTAGCAGGGAGACGTGCACTTTGAATGCAAATGTGTGTACCGTTGTTAGTACATTCCTATCAAATCCACTGAACTTGACTTCAAATACCAGCCTTGTTACACAGACCCAGGTGTGGAACTTTTCACAGCAAATGCCTCTTGAGGCTTTGACATTTTATCGAACCCTCAGCATGTTTAATTTATCCATGAAGCGTTAAGCTTGAAAAAGAAGAAACTTTCAGACAAAAAAAAAAAAGACGTGAAAAGAGAAACGTGCAAACTGAAACGATATATGTCGGCAAGCAGTGATTGAACAGTCAGTCGTTAGTGATGACTGCAAACAAAAGCTACTATCCATACCATGGCAAATCAGAGCTCAAGGGCACCATTGTTCATCTTCTTTACCATGTCCTCAGATTAGACATGCTCCGATATGGTGTACACTGAGAACATTTCTACACTGGTGCCTCAGAGTTCTGTCTGAAATCATGGGTTTTTGCTCAGTCATCAATTTAGCCTTTGTATTCCCAATGAAGAACTCTTTATGCTACAGAAGAGCTGTAGAAGCGAATGACCTAAACATACCCAGTGAGTGGTAAGTTGCTGGCGTCTGATAACGAAGGCAGTTGCTAGAGATAAATGCTACCAGGCACTTCATGTATACTGACTCAAGTACAGGAACTATCTGAGTAAGGTAGACCACCATTACTTGTTATCAGTACTAGTAACGAAGCTCCACTGCAAGTCTAAAGCTAATTTTGGTAAACCCTTGGCTGTCTGACTTCACCATAGTGGCTGTTTGACTACATTTATGGTAATCACAAAAAAGTAACGTGTTCAGTCGGAATAAGATCAATGCTGGGCTCCTGAACATCATACAATTAATGAACGTTGAAATGCTTCCTCAATGCAGCATTAAATGTCACAGTTTCATGGTTTCCACTGCCTAAAAAGCACAACAAAAGGTAAATGTCATCTAACCACATAACCTCAGAATGTCTACAGATCTTCACGTACTTATAATTAGATACAAGTATCTGCTTCCCAAATTGTTGGTGTATAACTGCAGATTTGCAGAGCAAAAAAATCATCCCCTCAGCAACAATCCACATATAGGCTGGGGCACTCAAGCAACTCCCCAATGTGACCAAGAAACCATTCCTCACAGATTACAATTTAACCACCCTGGACTACTGATACACAATAGTTTGGGTTTAGGATTCATGCTACTGGTCACAGTTTAGAACTCTCTAGCAGACATGTGACTCAGTAGAAATTGAGATCCTTCAGTCCAGGCCACTGTGTTCCTGTCTTCAACATTTCAGTTTCGGCAAGTCTATGGCCTCTGCAAGCTCAGCTTTCTTTTGTTGACTTATAGAAGTGAAACACGACGTGGTCTGTCTCATAGTTCAAAGTGTTGTACAATCTGAAAAACTTCTCAGCACACCACAACTGTACAGAATGCTTATGAGTCACAGAGCCTTTCTGTCAGCTTTAGCCAGTCTGCATATTCTCTCTTCACTTTTCTTATCAACAACTCTTTTCCATCCACAGAACTGCAGCTCACTGGATATTACTGTTTTTTTCACCTTTTTGACTTAAGTCTAAAAACTGTTGAGCTGTTAGGAGATATGCAATTCTAGAAATCCTCAAACCAGCCCTTCTGGCCCAAACAACAATGCCACTGAGAACAGATTTTTTTTGCCATTCTTCTAGTGAACACTGCCTGAAGTTGCTGGGCCATTGCCTGCATTATTTTATGAACTGCGCTGCTGTCACACTGATTCGAAAATTGCATAAATAAGCAGGCGGACATGCACCATTTTAGGGAGTTTTTTCTTGCCATTGTCGCCCCAGGTTTGCTCAACTTGGGATTGGCCTTTTAAGACAGTGTAATATTGTGAAGCTGCTTTGAGACAATGCTCCGTTGTAAAAA
>JAUZSU010187540.1:0-23912 GCA_034780255.1 Parotocinclus maculicauda
TATATGTGTGTACTACAAGTAACTATATTTGCGCAGATGTATTTCATATAGTTAGTTACATCCCAATGTGGTATTTAATCCATAACAGTTACAGGAAGGTTCATTTTAAGTCAATAGACACTTTTTTGTTGTTTAACCTTTTTTATCGGAACCCACAGAGGGTAAAGTGATCTTGGTTGTAGATGGTGCCCTTCAGAAACAAATAGCCCTGTCAGTGGCCAAGTGTGAACGTTTTGAGGTGCCTTTTATAGCACACTTTCATATCAAAAGCAGTGAATAGCTGACCCCATTTCACATCAACTGTCCCTCCCGCCATATAGCAGAGAGGATTATTGTACAATTTAAAGAGCTCTGCTGCGGCAGCCAATGTCAGATAAGGGAAAAATGTCCCTCCCGGAAAAGCCGACTTAAGAAGGACATACTGTTCCTGTTGCATGTGACCATTTGATAGAAAAAAGCAACCTGGATAAGTCCCTTACTTGCACCTGTTCCGTCAGTGTCAGTAAGTAATTACCAAATACCATGTGGCCCTTCTTGTTATGTAATAAGGTACTGGTTTGGTGACATTACTCTAGATCTGGACAGAGCGACTGCTTTGCCAAGAATAATGAAACCATAGAATTAATCAACTGAGCAGAAACGACATCAGTCCTCCAAGGAGAATGTACATGGTACAGAAGAAAGTGGAGTTGAAAAATTACCTCTGTCCATCACTGTCTTAGCTTAAGCCGTGCTGTATTTGCATTTTATTCTACTAAATCTTTGGGTGTAAAACACGGCTCTGGTGAAGTTTTCATATAGTGGAGGTCAAAAACCTGAGACCATTAGTGTAAGTGCTTCTGTTTTACAGTTCTCTTGAATTCAATGGACATTTGAGATGACAGTTTGTACTTAACCTGGCATAAAATTCAAAAGTTTGTGCAAAATCAGATGATCAGTGTTCTCTCAAAATGATTTCATAATATTTCAAAGTCCAGCTTGTGTAGTTCATCAATGCCTGCACTCATCTACCTTTACAGTATTGTGCAAAATTCTTGAGCCAAAATTACATTTATTAATTTATTTACTTTTTTGGTATTGGCGACAATTAAGCCCAAAGATTTAAAACTTGGATTGGTCACTCCATAATACTAATTTCTGCTGATCTTCAAGAATATTCCAGTCTTTGTGAGATTTAGCATTTCACCCTGTTTCCTTTCCAAATAAGCAATTTATTTTCGGCTATCATTCCAAATACACCATTCCTGACCAAGCCTCCGTTTTCTCAGTCTCTAAACGAGTCAACTTGGCATCCTGGTGAAGCTGCCAGATGATGCTGTTGCTCAAGTGTAAGGGGAGAAAACACTAACTTATGCCACTGTAACCTACAGAAGCTTTTTTAAAATGATTTTCTTCGTTTTTTAATACTGCATACAAATTTTCTGTAGTTTCTGGTTGTATTCTAATAAAGAGACATGTATATGTTCAGTATGCAGAGGCAAGAAGAATGATACAGTATATCTGATCTGATTGTGGTCTTGCACAGTATTTCAAGGCCCCACAAGTGCTCAGTGGGGTTTAGGTCACATGAATGTGGAGGACAGTTATCACTATCTTATCCACCATCATCCTTGTTCTGCAAATAGTTGTTGCAAAGCTTTGAGGTTTGTCTTGAGTCGTGATTCTGCTGCAGTTTAAATCCATCTAGACAAATTCCAAACAAGCATTTCCGTCAGCTTTTTGGCCGCCACCTTAGTTCAAATGTGGTCTTTGTCAAATCCACCTATATAATTCAGGACATTGACTGATGTGCCCTTCCCACAGATGACAGACCAAAATCCAAATCCTCAGCGTTCTGCTTTATTAAGATCATGAATATTTATTGTGCTATTAAAATGCAAAAAGTGTTGCCTGTGTGCTACTTCAATGCACATATAAACACATGCATACATTTAGAAATCAGATGCTTCCAGAGACACTACGAACAATGTGCTATACAAATGGAATGCGCATTTGGCAACATGAGGAAATTACTTAGCAGCAGAGCAGAGAACGCTTTACCATTACAGTCATGATGATAATTTGTGTTTTACCATGCTGTATAATTCTATTTAAACATCCTCCTGCAATATGCTGTGAATGCTTATTCCTAAATAAATATTTATATTTAGCCTCAACACTTGCTTTAGTTTTCATATTCAGAGTAGGAGCTGAATAGAAATCAAGCTTTTCATTATTTTCCAATGCTAATTCTTCATATAAAACATCCAGTAACTAAAGGCATTGATAACAGCGGTAAACTGTTAATATAATACTATAGACTTTTTTTAGTGATCAATCATCTGTTTTACTTTATTTTCAGAACAGAACTTAAATAGTGTTTAAGAAAGATTAAATCGTGTTCTATTCTTGTGCTGGTACAAGTAGGCCTACAGGTCAGTGATATAACATTATTTCCTAATTTGATAGTGTGTAAACCAATTTTTCTTTTATTGATCAGGTACTCTTTCTCAGGACCACAGTGACTGCACAGGGAAGACAGCTTTTAAGGCACTGGACTATTGACCAAAAGTTTGAGGGTGCAAGTCTTAGCCCTACCAAGCCTCCATAGCTGGACCCCAGCGCAAGGCACTTGACCCATAACTGACTGGATTGAACCTTTTAAGATTGTTTCAGAGGGCAATTCAAGGCTATGTGCATCAAATGCCATAGATCTTACTTAAAACTTACTTTCAATGCAAGCCAATGAACTCTGAACCCTAAGCTGATTGGGTTTGTACCTTGTTTTATCAGTTGTAAGGTGCTCGGAGTGAAAAAAAAGTATAAAGTTTAAGATTATCGATGCTGAAATTGAGTTTACTTCTCATTATGGGGTACCGGGCAGCACCGTCTAGGGTGGGCACCAGCTGGCCTGTGTCCCAGTGTGGATTAAGCGGAAGATAAGAAATGGATGGATTATGGCGTACTGAGTGCAAACTAATGGGGAAAAGCTATTTTGTTATTGTAACATAACGCCTCAACATAACAAAATGCTATATGCTGTGTAGTGTAAAAGGTTTTTTGGTCACAGAGTTTATTGGTTCTACCAAATATTAAGATCCCTACAATACACAATGCTGTATTTTCTTAATTTCAAATTTGAGTCAAATTTTAGGTCCAGTTCTTTTAGTTTTAGTAGTAGTAATCAAGCTAGTTTATATGTTTATCACACCTCTGTTATACAGTCTGCGCTGGGCTTTATTCCAAATTTAAACTGATTTTGCACAAATAGCTATTTTTAGGATGCAAAAAGAATGAGTGGCATCTCTATTTCTTAACAGGAAACTAAGCAGTTTCCTAAGCTAAGCAGCAATCCATCACTGAATAGGTATGAGCATGACTTTGTGTGCTTATATTTTGCTTTATGTGTCTTAAAATGGCAATCCTGTTAAAGGAAATGAGGAAATAAGTCAAGTAACAAACTGTAATTTATATCTAAAGTTCAATAGAAGAGGACGGACACAACATAAATCTGCTGGAACAGCGAGAGAAAAAAGAAACACTGTTTGTGTCAAAGTAATAAAAATACAGTACTAAAGTTTTTATATAAAAATAATTTTAATTTATTACCTTGTCATTATTATTATTATTTTTATGGGGCGTAAGTTTATTTTTACTCATACTTTTTCTCAGGAAATGGTTATGAGCATGGGTGGCAAAGCACGTTTTGAGTCCTGATCCTGCCTAACTGACCGTGGCTGAGACATAGGAGGCCAGAGAGGGATCATTTTCCTCAACATTGACCCATACACAGCCCTGAAATGGAGTGGCACCCAGTTTTGGCTACATGCTGCATTAACCTTTAGGATATGGACTGTTTAGCAACCCTAATCAGAATATGTGGGGTTAAAACGTGACAAAGGGAGTAAGATAACGCAAAAATTATTTTTGTCACAAAAGTTATCCAACCTCACCACTCCGAGGCTTGTACAGACTTCGTTATCCAGCTGGGGCTCTAGCATCCAAATATTGATCATTCCCAACTAAAAATACAGTTTCCGAATAAAAACACAGTTCTCATTAATTTTAATATAATGCATTCACTCATAAAATAAATTATTTTAATATTAGATGAAAATCTCCCTTTACCACCTGGATTATATGACAGTGACACATCCCTGTACCAATCAACCACATTCTCCCTAAAATTAGGTTTAGCTGTGTACAGTACAGACTTTCCACAGCCCAAAGCTTTGTTCACACTTCCTATTTTTTTTAGATTAGTCAGATATTTTTTATAAACTGTGCTTATACGAAAATGAGGGGATATTTCAAAATGAATATGAGGATCCTACAAGAACTGCTGGATAATCTGATCCTATCTTGGGTGACCATTCACCCTACTGAACAATCAATGTGGGGGCACTCTCATCCAGCTTAACATGCTCCTGTTCACGGCCTTAAATATGTTACTTGCTATTCAATCACAATAATTAAGTTTGCATCTCAAACAACTTTCTTTGACTTTTCAGTTGCTTTTCAGGTGATCTTGTTTAAAGAAATACATTAAACTGCTTATTTTTAATTGCTTTTCATCCATTTTGAAATATCCCCTTGTTTTCTGTAAGCAGTGCTGCTTTTATATCAGTGAATTTCTTATTATTGTAGTTGCATTCGATCAGTAATGTGTATTGAAACATTTGAACTACAGTGGAACCTTGGGTTTGAAAGAGTGTTTTAAGTTTCTAGTATTAAAAATTATTTCAGTTTACACAATTTATTTAATGCTGCTTACACAGACTGACATAATAATGAATGTGTGAGAAGTTCATCAGCAAGTGTGCATAAATTTTTATACATTTTTTGTCATATGTATGAGCTAGTCAAGGGCACATTTAAAAAAAAAAAAAAAAAAAATCAGCATCTGGAAAGTTATACTAGAAGACTGCACTTAGTAGGAATAGCTCTTCCACCATAGCTCATAATTACCACTGAACATTTGCTTCCACATCATGTATAAAATAATTTTCTAAGAATGAAAAAATCTCTTGTTGGTAAAGCCATAAATGGAAAACAAAAGTCCTGAGTCATACTAATGTGAGCATTGCAAGCTATTTTACTTTGCCAGGTTTCTACATAAAACTAGTAAGAGTATATTTAGTCTCTTTCTAACTGCCATACGTTACAATAACCTTAGTAAATCCTGAAAACAAAGTAAATCCTAGAAACACTAGCATGTATAAATAAAGTGTCTGTATAAAAATGCCATGCTAAAGGCTTTGGTGTAATTGTATATAGTTGTTGTGCAGATGTTGTTTTATAGAGGTGTATGGACCAGTCTACCAAGACATAAACATTTTGAAATTTGTATGGATGTTTTCCTAAAATTAGTAAGCATATGTATATGGTATAATTTCTTTAGTTCACATATTTAGTAAACTTCTGTTTTTAGGTTAAGAAATGTTCCATTAAAACATCATCTTTGATTAACCACAATTCGCCTGATCTGAGTATCTTATGACTAGTTTCGATTTAACCTTGTCTGTCGTTAAATAGCATAATGCTCTGGTTTCAGTTTGGACATAGCATATTAAAGACAGATGAGTGAGGCAATGATGGGTAAGTATTTTTATTTGCACAATGGTTGGTATCGAAGAACTACAAACAAACAATAAGCTAAGATACAGAGAGAAAGAAACAACATGACATAAGAATTACAAGAGACTAACAGCTAACACAGATAACACCAGACATGACACAGTACATAAAACAAGAACATACCATAATAAAAAACAAAAGGAGACAAGCAAACCAGGAAAAGCAAGACAGGAAACACAGGGATGTGTGCAAAGTCCTGACAAGGAAGTGAACAAAAGTAAGGGTTTATATAGGCAGGGCACCACTGTAATTGATCAGCCTGCTGTGGAAAATGAATAGGGTCAGAAGGAAGCCACATCATAATGATGGGCACCTGGACCAGTCTGGTAGCTACAACATCCTAACAAAAGCATGGACAGCATTTTTAGTTCATGTATTCAATAAAAAATAAATCTAAATATTTTAATGTTCAAATAAAATAAATCAAAGTTTCATTTTCACATTTCTACCTTGCTCCCTGTGTTAGTTAGGTCCCATTCCTCGTGATCCCGATCTGGATTAAGTGAGTTTGAAGTGAGCAACAAAATAATACTTCTAAATATTTAAACTTTAATTTTTATTTTTTTCAACATCTGAGCCAGTGCAATTTAATTAGAAGAGTCCATACATGTTTGGGTGGGCTATTTCAATTCACACCTAGGTTTCTACAGACCCATGGGGCTACACATGCCTGCTCCAGTATGATATAGGAGACTATTGAGAACAGTATGAATAAGAATGAAAAATGCATTTTTCCAATTGATTCCCTTCTGTATTTTTACAAATAAATAATGTCACGACATTGTTTCATCTCTGGTGTCATGAATCTTTTATAAGGCTGACCACTTTAAGTGAAATCGCTCTGCTACACTTTAGCATTCCTTCTTGGAGAGGTCCTCTGGGAGCGCTGTATGAGCTCGCAATCATTTTCCGTTTAAAACAGACAGAATCTGAATAATAAACACAGTCAAGGCTATAGAAATGGCTGTATGTGAGCATTTTAATGGGAATCAAATTTTATTGGAATTGCACAACAGTTCAGATTGTCTCAAAGCAACTTTTAAGGCCTTCAGTAACTTAACCTCCCATGAGCAAGCCTAAGGCAAAAAATGGGAAGGTTCTATAAAACTATGCCATTTCTAGCAGATAGCTCTTACCTTCAAGCCAGAATTTCAAGTATTTGGTATGTTTCTCCTGTTGCCATGATGGCAGTGTTTACTTGAGATGGCATCTCCACAAGTTTGTGAAAAAAACTCATGTTTTCTCCCAACAAGATTTTACAATGTTATCAAAGGCATTTTGCAATGTTACTGAATGCTTTGCTTTCATCTTTGTTTTTAAGTGCCCCTATAAAGGGTAAATAAAGTTTAGGTCAGGAGAATGCGGAGAAAGGTCCATGACAATCAGAGCTATCCTTCTGCTGTATAAATAGTACATGAAAACCCCAAGCATTTTCAGTAATTGTATCAAGATTTTAACAGACTCCCTGTCAGACTAACTTTATGTCTGGCCATGTAAACACAAACAATATTCTTTTTATTACATAAAGACAAAGGAAAAAAATAACACAGGACATATTTTGAAGATGAAATCACTGTCTGTCATGACTCCTAAATTATTCTAGATTGTATTTTGTTCAAAAACTAAGAACTCAGCAAAATGTACAATACTGGCCATCCAATCTATAATATTTGTAAGATACCTTGCTAGAATAGATACCCCTTATTGTTTCATGCGTTACACTTGCAGCATTAAGCATTTATGCCAATAGTAGCAGCTAGGCAGAGGTGGGATTTGAACCCTGGATCTTCTGCTCCATGGTCCAGTGCTGTCACAGTGTAATACTTTGTTGTGATTTCTTTAATATTAATTTGTCTACAGCTTATTTTTAGCAAACACATGGATAAATAGAAGCAGACCTTGTTCTAGCATCTAGATCTGTCATTAGTGTAAGACACAAATGCTTTACTTTCGGTTTACATTTAACATTTGATTAATTAGCCATATAGAGTAGCACATCCCTTGCTCCTTAAGGATACGACAAGACCGAATGAGTCATATGCGAGTAGGGAAGGTGAATCTGAATTGAGGATATGCTGAATATTTAATGAGCTAGGCTTCCATATGCTACCCGGCCAGATTGGCCATTTAGTACCTTGGCTGAAACGTTAGATGTCATGCACACCCATTTGGAAAAGACATAATTTGATCCTAATACATCTCATTATGCTTATTTATGCATTATGAGGTGCTCACTGCTCTTCATTACACACTAACACTGGGGCATGTGTTCCAGAAGTCTAAATTATGAGGGTTGATGTATACAGGTATGTGCTGTTTATTTATTCATTTATACGTTCATTATCTTATTAGTTTAATCCTGGTCGGAGTCGTGGGAGAACCGGTGCACATTTTTGGGCATATTATCTCAAATATAACTCATTGTGGGGAACATCTCACACTAGAGACACTTTTAGCATAATCAATGAATCTAAAGCATGTATTTGGACTGTGGAAGGAAACCCATGAGTAAACCCATGAGGACACAGAACAGAACCGGGTGTCACACAGAAAGAACCCAGTGCTACCCACCGAGTCATAGTGCCGCCCATGTCGTGTAACGTTCATCAAATCCATGTCTGTTTGCTCTAAAGGCAAAGGTCTTGAGAATTGCAATATAATAGATAATAAACATCTAAGTTATCTGTCCTCTTTCACATCTGACAGAAAACTGATCACCATCTTGAAAAGGCAGAAAGCCTAATGCTATTAAGTTTTAAAAAAGATACAAAGATAACAATTACTGTACTGTACATTATGGTGTGTTTTAATTAAGATTAAGATTATTGTTATTGTAAAATAAAACTTAGTATCTAAACTACTATCTGACTCTGGTAATATATGGTCAGTGTCCATTTTGTTCAATGTCCTGTTTAACAGAATGTTATGCAGATGTTACCTTTGGGCATGTTTATAGATCATGGGGTGTTTGAGGTCTAAGACACTAGACCTCCATGGCAGGGACCCAGATTAAAGTTTTGGCTGTTTCTGTGCCCTATCGGGTGTCATATGCAGACATGATTAGTTGTCTGAGGGACATCATTTCCCATTAGAGCTCCAATAGTGAGTCATACACAGGTCTGCCGTCCCTTCAAGGACACACTTACATTAGCAATAAGTGTTATCCGAGGATAAGCATCAGCAAAGTGTGAAAAAAAACGTGAGATAAAATATGAATGCGAGTTAGGTAGAGTGAAAATAACTCCGCTTCTAAAGAATCAAAGTTGCGTTTTAATTTCATTTTGACAATGAGTGTTGTAGACAGTGTCCTATAGAAACTTTACAAACTCAAAGGTTAGGCCCAAAATGAGCAACAGTAGAAAAAATTATCTGGCTGGTGTGTGTATTTAGAGACAGCTTCAGCTGCTATAGAACAAAGTACGAGGAAGGTGTGCAAACATTTTTACACTTTAAGTTGCTTTTTTCTTCTGTTTTAAAATGTATAGGTTGTTTTATGTAATGCGTTTTATTGTATTTTATTCCACAAAAACATGTCGTTTAAACTGGGGTGGCCAGACATTTCTTTGTCTGGTTTTTCAGCAGTTACTTAATTAAAGAGACTTGTGATGATTCTGACTGTGGGAATTTACTTATCTCCTTTAAACTTGCTTGGTAGAGTTCAATGCAAACCAGAGCTCATGACTACAGATGTTGGCTGCGTGTGTTAAATTCACCATCTGTTCAGAAAGGCGGCTGCAGCGTGACATCGCAAACATTGCAGGCCATACTCCAGCAGTTTTTAACCTTATTCCTTACTCTTATTCAGGAAATGTACATTACTTTAGATAAACATTGAATTTACTCTTACCTGCAGTGTATTTACATCCTGAAAATAGAAAAAAAAAGTGTGTACATGCATGTTTATAGTGTGGTAAATGAAAAACGTGGTACTGCCACACAAGGTTATATCTTTCAATATATGCGACATACATGAAAATATGTTATGTTCATAGTTTCTTATTTTTATTATTAAAAAGCTATTAGTATTTACAGTTAGTCATGTGAAAAGGTGTGCCGTATAACATTGGTCTAAAAAAGAAAAAGCATATGTGAAATAAATAAATAAAAAATAAAATGTTCATTCATTCTCTGTACCTGTTTTAATAGGTTTTGGGCTTATCCAGCAGCACACAAGGTTGGGGCCAACCCTAGACAGGGCACCACACCATCACATCACACATGCAGATAAACTTCAGGGCACCTTAAAGATACCAAATGGCTAAGCGCATGTCTTTGGAATGTGGGAGGAAACAAGTGTACCTGGAGAAAGGCCAAAAAGCAAAAGGTAAACAGGCAAACCTCACAAAGTGCCCTGACTGGGACGTAAACCCAGATCTTCTCAAAAAAAGACGTTGCTTGGATGGTAGCAGATGTTGCTCCAAAACCTGTATGTACCTTTCAGAATTAACGGTGCCTTCACAGATGTAAGTTACCAATGCCATGGGCACCAACACTGGATTTTGAACTTTGTGTTCTCTGGGCCAAAGAGGAAAAGGACTTTTTAGATATTTATCAGCTCAATGTCCATGATTTACAAAAACAATTTGAAATGTTGACTTTTTCCACTTTGCATCAGTCCATCTCAGATGATCTCAGGCACATAAAAGCCAGCTGTCTTTCTGGGTGTTGTTGATATATGGCTTTTGCTTGCATAGTAGAGTTTTAATTTGCACTTATAGATGGAGTGATGAACTGTGTTCACTGATAACGGTTTTCTGAAGTGTTCCTGAACCCATGTGGTAATATCTATTACAGAATGATGTCAGTTTTTAATGCAGTGCTGCCTGAGGGAGCGAGGGTCACAGTTATTCAATGTTGGCCTTGCTGCTTACTTGCGGAAGATTCTCTGAATCTGAATCTTTAACTATATTAAATTCCTTGCAAGTGCACGATGAAAAATGTTCCTAAACTGTGAGTTTTTGTGTAATGTAGTGAGGAAAAGTCTTGGTCATGTTTAAGCATGCTTAAAGTTACACTATGATATATACAGTATATATTAAACTCCTTAGTTTACGATAAATATAACTCATGCTTGATTTGTCGGGACGCATCAGACAAAAGTGAGACCACTAGTTCAAAACAATTTAAGTATATAGAATACAATGTTTTTGATTGCAAATCATATAATCTATATTACAGTATGAGTAAAAAGCTGAGTTTGTGAAAAAAATACATTTTAATTTAAACGTTTAAAATTGATGAATTTTTGATAAAATAAACATTTGCCACATACAAGATGAAAAAGGAGTTGTTCTTGGTGTTGTCAAGAACAAAAAATAGAATAACTAGTAAAAGAGAAGTTATACAGAAATTAAGAGCCTATATAAAAGCTATGCATCTGTCGGGAGGTGTAGCATTTTTGGGTTCTTATCACTTTGAGGAATAATGCTGCAAAAAACGGGTGTGTGGGATAGTTTTTATCTGGATGAATACAGATCTGAGAAAGGGGAGAGCCGACATCCACCGTTTTTCTCTGCACTTCTTAAAACACGGTGTAGCTTGAGAATGATTGAGAAGTTGCAGATCTGAAGATCGAAAAGGGCGTTATAATAACCGATATTATTGCAGTGTAAAACTGAACCAGTAGAAGCAGCTTGTTTTTTTACAGCTGTCACTGAATCTTTTTAGTCATGTTCTTAATGGCGTGTTTCACGCTGAGTTCCTGAGGGACTTTGCTCATAGGATTGTGACTGCTTAATTTTTGTTGGAAGGAGTGGTAAGCAATTCCTTTGAATTCCTTCCTGAACAATCATTTCCATTTTCAAATGTCCCAACAATTATAGAAAGCTCTGACATTGTTTACATGGTGGGGACACCTCCTTTAAAACTTTTGAAAAAGCTTAGTATAACATATTGCGTTAATTAGCTACAGTGATCATTATGTCAAACGTATTAAGTGGGTATGAAATTGAATGAATTAATATTGAGTATGAATGGAATAATTAATACTATAAATTGATGTGTAACAACATAGTCACAGTGGGGTGTGTGTGTGTGTGTGTGTGTGTGTGTGTTTTATTGAGCATGTGCATGTGTGTTTTTAAATAGGGGTCAGCTTGTGTGCATCAGCGCAGTAGGAAGGATTGTGAACGTTTAGGAGGTTATTGTGAAGATGACATAGACTGAACCCTGTTACTCTGTTTAAGCCTCAAGCTCCAGCATTGGATGTTATACAGCAGAGCGTGATTGTAATGTGAAGCTCTTCAGAGGAAAAGTCCTGAACAGTGAACATTTATCTCCAGTCTGCTCTTTTATGGCCCAAGCACCTGCCTAGAGCCGCACATTTCTAAGTCATAACATTTCTGAAACATCTCTTAGGTCCCGTGGTGTGCACCATTTGCCATTTCCTTTGCACTAACAAATCTTATTGTAGTAAATCAGCTCTGTTCTTACAAACTAAAAACAGCCATTGAACCACAGAGGTTCATTCACTGATTCATTGTCTATACCTGCTTAATCCAATTTAGGGGTGTGGGGACCTAACCACTAACTGTGGGATGAAATCAGAGCACCCGGAGAATATATTTTTTATATATATATATGCCTCTGACACTGGGTGCCTTGACTGTGTGCAAAGCATCATGAAATCTGAAGATTACCAAAGGATTTTGGGTTGCAATGTAGTGCTCAGTGTCAAAAAGCTGGGTTTGCATCCTAGGTCATGGGTCTTTCAGCAGGACAATGACCCCAAACATACTTAAAAAAGCACACAGAAATGGATGGAAACAAAGCACTAAAGAGTTCTGAAGTGACCAGCAATGAGTCCAGAAAATCCCACTGAACACCTGTGGAGAGATCTTAAAATTGCTGTTGGGAGAAGGCACCCTTCAAAGATGAGAGATCCTGGAGCATTTCGTAAAAGAAGTGGTCCAAAATTCCAGTTGAGAGGTGCAAGAAGCTTGTTGATGGATATAGGAAGCGACTGATTTTAGTTATTGTTTCAAAAGGGTGTGCAACCAAATATTAAGCTAAGTGTCAATTTTTTTTGCATGAAATAATATCACGTTTGACTTTTTTTTTCAGTTTTTCATGTGTTGTTCCAATACACACAAAGTAAATAAACATGCGTATAACAAAACGTGGAACTGCAATATATTTCTGGGATAAATACTTGGAACAAATTCAGAGGTGCCATCAATTTTGGCAATGGCTATATAGTCAACTTTGTAGTACTAAAAACTATTACGTGTAGGTGTAACTATACTGCCCACAAAAATTAGGGGATATTTCAAAATGAAATGTGTACTTAAGATTTAATCATTTAGGACCTTGGTGTGCAAAAGCCTTAAATGCAGATAACACTATGGTACAGGGCCACAGTTTGATAATGTATAATCTGAAAATCATATCACTGTCCTAGGTGACAGCTGAATGGCTGCTTGGTTCAGATTTGCTTCTCTGCTCTGCATCATTAGTTTTGCCTATTTGGGCAAAGCCAGGAGCAGGTAAATGTTTGCTATAAAGATTTGCTTGTATTTAAATTAAACTCAGATCAGAAAAGCTTTAGTGGTTCATTAATGTTTAGTCAATATGCCCTGGAGTTGGAGTGACTGTCCAAACACGACTGGAGTGCTCTTGACTTTAAGTAATTAACATAAGGATGCACAATTAATGCAGGTTAAATCAGCTGAAAGTTTGAAACACTCACAATGTCACTGAAGTCACTGAGTAAAAATAATATTTTAGTTTTTTACCATTATTACAATGTACTACTACCATTATTATTACCTGTGCTACTAATATCCTGCTGCTTCCACTAATATACTACCTTTAATACTAATTCCTCTACTGCTTATATACTAGCACCACTACTCATACACTACAACTTCAAATAAAAATTATAAAACAATAATGTATTATTATTTCTACTACAGTATACTCTATACACTACTTCTGCAGCAACTGTTATTCACAGGTAACAGACCTGGGACACAGTTTTGAAACCTGTGATGGATTTCAGTCTCATCTTGATCATGACCTCATTTGGACTCGCTCTTGTCTCGGGGTAAGGTGGACTCGGCAATTGTTTCTGAGACCATCTGTGTCTAATACATCTATTAATTATAAACTGAACCTTTTATCTCTTATTATTAAATATCAATAACCCATTTACCCAAAATAAATCCATTCCCTTCTTTAAATGCCTAAATAAGATTGGATAACAAGGTTATTGCACTTCTCATATCCAATCTATGAACATGTTTTATTTGTTCTTATGTCTTATGTTAAGATTGTAAGTGTGCATGTTTACCGCCTTAGTGTGGCTTAGGCTACACCTTCCACTTAATTCACACGAGGTCGCGATCCAGCCGATGTCCACTCGCCAACTCTGGGTGGAGGGGCAGGAACAACCCTAGACGGGGCGCCAATCCATCATGGGGCACACAATGAGAGCCACTTTAGAGACACCAATTTACCTAACATGCATGTGTTTGGACTGTAAGAGGAATCTGGATTACCTGGAAAAAACCCACGCAGACATGAGGAGGACATGCAGACTCCACACAGAAAGACCCAGGCTGCTCCACCTTGGGATTGAACCCTCTTTATGTGAGGCAGCGGCTGCCTATCTATCTATCTACATATCTATCTATTTATATATACAGTATCTGAGTAAGGTCTGCTTACTCTGCATTTGTAAACAAAGAGCTGTGAATAAATGCTGCATGACGTTTACCTCCCATCTGCCAAATGACCAATGCACTGTCAGCTAGAATAATACTGCCAGTCAGCCAGATGAAGTGTCTTCATTTTAAGCAACATTAACTTCAGGGTCTTTAATTTATTACTGGGTATTACAGCTTATCAAACACAGTATATTCTTCTTTTCAAAACACATTGATGTAGAAATGGGAATTTCAGCAAGCTGAGAAGAATAATGTGCATTGCTCCTTAAATTCAGGCTTACATCAGTCACAAGCCGGGGAGGTTATGGACTCTCTGTCAATCATGCTTACATTGAATACTACCATGACTACTCACTGTATGACACTGTACATTTACAGAATTCAGTAGACGTCCTTATTCAGAGTGACTTACTCATACAGTCTTACATTTCAAGCAATGGTGGATTAAAGGGTGGCAGCTTGACAGAGGTGGGATTTGAACCCTGGGCCATCAGGTCCAGACTGCAGTACCTTAACCACTAGGCTACCACAATCCCATAATTACATTGTCTCATTATTTTTGAGTGCATTCCAGACGCCGTCTTTAATCTTATCATTTACATTTATGTCATTTAGCAGACGCCCTTATCCGGAGCGACTTGCAATTAATACAGTCTTACAATCCAAGCAATTGTGGGTTAAGGGTAATTGTGGGTCAGGGACACACCTGAAAGTGGAATTTGAACCCTGGACCTTGCTTGTTCACTGATTCTTGAATAAGGTTTTTACACAAAGTCCACAAAGAGCTGAATTTATGATAAAACTCAGCATATGGAGCTGCGAAGCACCAACACTGCATGTTGTAGTACTACTGTAGTCCACCTTTCCACCTTGCTCCTTGTGCTGCCGGTTAAACCCTGACCCTATGTGATCATAAATTGGATTAAGCAGGTAAAAAAAATGAATGAATAATACAAACTGTAATAATAATTTATTTAAAGCAATTGTTGCAGTGTACATTAATGGAATTCATACTATGACCTATTCAAAAATAAAAATCAAACAAACATCTGTTAAGGATGTCCAGTATTGACTTCTTACTACTGCACTCTATTTATATTTTCAGCTGTGGTTATTTCCATCCATAGGCTATGATTTTATGCTTTAATGCTTGGCACCTTTTCCTATCGATTTTCCAGAAGAAAAGTCAATGCAACAGTCTCTGCTTCATACTAAATATTTTTTGGCAAATATAAGCTGGAGGTTAATGCAATTCAAAATAAGCTCACTGTGAAAGGATTTGTGAGAAGTATATTATAATATGACACATTTCTGCACAAAGGTTTATGATGCAGAGGCTTTACCGTGGTTATTTTGAAGATTATGTCTGTGAAGCATAAAGGCCTGCATGATTCTAATTATTACTTTACCACACTCTGGAATTATCCAAATGTTCTGGGTAATAATAACTTTGAACAGTAAAAGTTGTACAAATGTTACCATGCTGTGAGCGAACTGCCACTTGAATGACTAAATGGCACATAGCATGTGGTACTAATGCATATCAGACGCCCTTGACAAGACTGGATTACAGACTGTCTCACAAATCTCACATTTTAAATGTGATATTGATTCATGAACTGATTGTCTAGCCGTTATCATTGACTGCTGTCTTTTCTGGAGCAGCTTATCTGCAGTCATACCTTTGCCACACACTTTCATATAGATAGTTAAATCACATGATGACAAGATCACTCCCCATAAGCCCTCTGCAGGCCAAAAATCCAACTGGATAAATTCGGTAAATAATTTTATGTATTACGGTGTGTGTTTTTATAATTTTGTCTCTGTTTAAATATGCTTTTTCTAATTAGGGTCAAGGCGGCAACAAAAAAAGATCAGATTCCAGCTGTTCCTGTGGAATCCCTGTTTTTTTCCAAGCTAACTGTGAGATTGTATCACCAGATTTTGGGTCTTCTTTGTGTGTTTTGTCCAAAAGAATGTGTCTGGAAGAGGGCACTGACTTTGTGGCATCCTTGTGAAATGGCCAAACCATATCAGCTGGCTCCTCTCAGTCTGAAGGTGCAGCAGCATTACTATGAAGTGCCCCCAGGTGTATAAACTTCTCATACAGAGCAAGTCTAGCAAACCTGTGTGGGAACCACATTTCAGCCACTTGTACATGTAACTTTTCTCTTTAGGTCACCACCCAAGGCTAATGACCATAGATAAGGATAAGGCAATCGACTGACCAGTCCGTGGTCCAAAACTCTGCTTCACCACCACACACTGTTACAGTGACTGTAGAACTGTTCCCAGTAACCTAATCCATTTGTTACTCTTACAATATCTTTTAGCACAATTTGTAAACAAGGCCCTGATGTAATTAAACTTCTCCACTAGGGGAAAGTTGTCACAGCCAGATTCAGCCATGCAGATCTCAAAACCCTTTACACTTTGATGTACTAAACTTAAGGCAAGCATCAGCTAAATCAGCGTTTTAATCATGGTCTTGGAGCTCCAACGTTCTGCATGTTTTAGTGTTTTTCTTACTCCCAACACACTTGATCCAATTACTAAGCTCGTTAATATGCCCATTACTGAGTTAAAGTGGGTGTATTTAAACAGTAAAACCACTAAAATATGCAGAGCAGGGTAGGCTCCAGGAACAGAAGTAAGGAAGATTGAGCTAAATGAACAAATCATGCACCCATCCTTGTAGGGGCATTAAGAGACCCACTTTATTGGGGCATTATTAGACCCACTTCACTGCAAAATGTAGCTGTGCCCCACTAAAGTCATGCCAGTATTATTCTGGATTGATGAGAAGAACTACATGGCATTCCAGGCATATTTACTGCAGGCACTACATTTCCCATAAAGGACCAACATATTTCCATAGGTTACCATCTTCCTTTTTCGTGCATAGATTAAAGGACATATTTAAAAGAAGTCTGCTATATGTTTGGCTAGTCACTTAACCATATAACCTACCAAAACAGGCCCCAGGTATGTTGGCATAAACAAAATTAATGCAATCAAATGTTTATTTGTTCTTTCTTTCTCAGATGCCTTCTTTAGTGTTTAGCACTCTTATTTCTTATGCACAGCTGTGTCCCTATGATTTATTGGCACGTAGAGGGGTACAGCTGTGCCTCTATAAATTCTGTCTGTCCCTGTACATTTACATTTACAGCATTTAGCAGACGCCCTTATCCAGAGCGACTTACAACATATACAGTCTTACAATCCAAGCAATTGTGGGTCAAGGGTCTTGCTTAAGGACCCAACTGTGGCAGAGGTGGGATTTGAACCAGAGTCTTAACCGCTAGGCCACCACAGTCCCGCACAGCAAGTATCCATGTACCGGTACGCAGAATACCTGACATCTTAAATATACAATGCCATTTACATTCTCTAGATTATGAAAGTCAGGACATAATGTATAAACGTCCCTATACTGTTTTAAAAAGTGATTGCATCTTGCAGATACAGTAGTTCCACCTGTTAATAACATTTAACGTATTTAATGTATTTAACAAAGCTGACTTTAACACTTAAAATGTGAAAACTAGAGCCATACATACTGCTTCTTAAGGAAGTGAACTCAATTTTGGTCTCCTAAGACCTCACTTCTCAGCAGAGAAGTGCATCAAATAATGAGATAATATATCTTGAGGCAATAATAATAATAATTATTATTATTATAATAGTAATATGTCGTAATTCAGTGACGATTGCTCTAAGACTGCAAGAGGAAGCTCAGCTAAAATGTAAAAAAATAAGTGATCAAATACATACTGTTGTGTGTACATGTAATTGACTAAATATACGCTACAACGCGCTCAACTTTTGTTCAGAATCAGCTTCTATGGGGCAGTGGGCTGGCCTCGGCTGGCATGGACGCTCAACTTCTGCATGATGATTGGATGATCTGTCTGAGGCTGAATCCCTTTTTGATTGACAGCGAAATGAGCGAATCATTTTATGATGTAGGCCGAAATTAAGCTTCCCCTCCTTGAAAGACCAGCATCCGCCACTGATGAAAACATATACATCAACAGTGTGGCTTTGGTTTTTAGGAGTAATAAATGGTCAGAGATGAAATAAGAAATTATCTATCTTTATATGCCTGACCCACTGTATAGATAAACTAATGTTTGTATAGAAAGATGCTAGTGGTGGAAAATGTGAATTAAGCAGGTCAGGTCAGATTAGGGCTAACCATGAGCAGACATATACAGACATCCATTATACAGAAGAAGATGATAAGGACCTGGAAGTGGAAAGAACGCATGCATAATCATTACCATTTGTAGCACCAGGAAGAAGCATCACAAGGAAGCACAAGGCATGTCAGATTATAGTGGGTGGTTATCATGCAATAACCATGCATGCTGTCTATAATCCATCATAAGCCACTTTGATTATTCAGGATATATGAAACTGAAGAATAATGCTGCTCTGGAAAGCAGCCTGATGAATTACCTGAACTACAGCCACAGCAAAAAGATTTTGTAATTTCTCAGAATAAAGCAAACAGCAGGATCTTTGGTTTACCTTCTGTGGTGCATCACCATAAACTGTTGTAACATTTCTTTAGGGATTAATAAAGAATTAAATAGGAGCTTAAAGAAAAAAAGATAGGTAAATGGTCTGTCATGGGTTAGGAAAGCTAGGTGAAATTTAAGTCTGAGTCAGCAACCAAATCTCAAGCAGCTACTGCAATTTCCCAATAGCATAGAAAAGCTCCACAGCATATTTATTTATTATTTACAGTTAATATTAAGAGAATAGCATATTTATATTAATAGAATAGCATAGCAGTATTTTTTTCCTTTATTAAAATGTACTGTATGTATACAATCAGAATATAAATATCTTTACTATGCAATTTTTGATTAAGAAAGAAAACTTGTCACATGCCATGCGAGATAAAAACTTTAGATTGTATTGTGAAAATATTTATACAGAGAGAAAATCAGACAACCATTGCAGCTTGTGATGATAATTATTATGGTAACATACTAGACGGGTTTGCATTAGCTAACATTAACTGTGCTCAAGATGTCAGAATAATATATTTTATGTTTTACCTGGTCAACTTTCATTTGTTAATAATAAAAAAAACGTTTTGCTACAGATGATACCAAGTGATTTAGTGTTTCCTGTGTTATTTTGTCCCATTCTTCTTGCAAACTTCTTCACACATTCTCTATTGTGAACAGGTCAGGACTGCAGACAGGCCAGTCCACCACTCATACCCTCTTCTTCAACAGCCATGTCTTTGTAATGTGTGCAGCATGTGGTTTTGCATTGTCTTGTTAAAATGCAACTGGAAAAAATGACTTCTTGAAGGTAGCATATGTTGCTCTCAGATCTTAGTGTACATTTCTGCAGTGATACTGCCATTACAGAACTGAAAATTACCTTTACCATTTATCACATGTATCACTGACACAGCCCTATACCAAAACAGATGGTGTCTTTTGGACTGAGTTCTACAGACTGATGGCAGTCTGGATGGTGCTTTTTCGTCTTTGGTCCAGAGCACACGGCATCCATTTTTTTCCCCAAAAAAATAAATCAAATGAAATAACGATTCATCTGACCACAATACACGTTTCCAATGTGTGATGGTTCATCCTAGATGCCCCGAGCCCAAATAAGTCGATGCCATTTTAAGTTTTAAGTGGCATTTCTGAATGTAAATCTATATTGTAATACTTGCCAAAGATTTGCCAAAGTTTCCTTGGATTCCTTGGATTGTTTAATTGTTTTTTAAATTCTTTATTCTGTAAATACCAACGTTGTCTCTTTATACAATTTTTAATTTATAACCAACACATGATTACATATTCAACTATGTACAATTTTGGCAGGGGACAATATACAAAACATGTATAGAGTGGGGAAAAACTTAAATATACAAACAAATAGTAGATGTAAATACCTAGACAGGAAATTATATAGCCCCTAACAAATTATGTGAGTTTGGTGCAGCAATACGGTATCAGAAACAATGACTCTCATTCATTGGGCACGTCCATGAAATTCAATAAAATTAAATTCAAATTTATTTAAATAACATTTTTTTTTACAAAGAAACATTGTTTAGATGAGCCATTTAAAGGCTTTAAAAGTCAAAGCACCCATAAGACCCACTCTTTGAACCGGAAAGGGCCCTTTAACAAAGTTTCATGCGTTACGTATTCGTAACATATCCGACTTATTTAAAACAGAGGGTGTAGGAATGGAGCCATTTCAAACGTAAAAATAGACTTTAATGACCGAAAGCAACTAAGCATATATGTGTCTGCCTCATTGCTCAACAGAATCCTCGGCACTGTCAGACTTTGCCATGACTGTCCTTTGCCTCGTTACAACCCCTTTTTTTACATAATCTTAGAAATGCACTTACATGTTATATATTCATTGTTGCTTTAGGGGTTGTTTTACCAAAATATCATATGACAAACAATCTATACTACCATGTAGCAAGACTAGCAGCAAAACCGAATGCTCAGGTACACCGTTTTAAACAGCTCACTAATTTTCTTATGCTTGTTGGCAAACTGGAAATCCATTATAATGGCAATTCCAGTTTTCTCTCTCAGTCTTAGAACAGTGGTCTGTTTTATATTGTAACAGTGCAGTGCAATACCCTGTAGTTATGTACACATTATGTACACTGCTCAAAACATTTAGGGATATTTCTAAATAAAAAAGAAGCATTTATGAAACAAGAACATCAGAAAAGGAAACAACAAGTCAAGGAAATTAGTTATTTATTGCAAATGAGATGCATAAAAACATTTTATTTAATTGGTGAAAATGTACTATATAAAAGGCTGAAAGTGCTAAAGTATCTGAATGATTCCTAATCTTGAAAGCGCACATTCTGTGATTTCCAGCCCTTGCAATGCCTCTGTAACATAACACAAACCTGGAGACCCATAGCTCATCTTGAAGCTGGTCAAACACAGAGATCAGTGACAACAACACTTAGAACATACCAAAGTGTGATTAGCAGACTGTGGAATTGCTTTCAAGAGACTGGAAGAGTACAAAAAAGACTAGCAAAGGGTCGCCCATCTGCCACAAACAACTGCAGATGATCTCATTGGCAAGAAGGAGAAGGGGCAGAAATGCAACAGAGTTGCGGGGACAGTTTCTTGCTGGAATGTCCAATGCCTCCCACAACACTTCTTGAGCTGAAAGTTGCCCTGGAGCAAGAGTGGTCTGCTGATCCTGTCCGTGCCACATCACTGTCAGTGTGTTCTGGCAGTCTTGGAGGATCATACGCTGTACTGAACAGTCAATATGTGGCACTCTCATCCAGTTTGAGATGCTTCTGTTCACCCCCATGATTATGTTACTTGCTACTCAATAATGATAATTAAGTTTGCATCTCATCAAATAAATTTCTTTGACTTTTTTTGGTGATCTTGTTTAATCAAATCAAATCAAATTCTTCTTCTTTAATTACTTTATATTCATTTTGAAATATCCCAATATTTTGTAAGCAGTGTAATAATGGTGAGAATGTCTTGTCTTTTGGCTTGGCATTTGTTTCATCAGTTAATTTCTGTTTTATTTTAGCAGGGGGTATGTTTTACAGCCAGACTATTTAATTCATTTAATTCATCTTACACAAACAATTGATGACAAATATATCAAACTGAAATTCTTTAAAGTTCATATGTGAAAATTGCAGGTAACTCCTATTATGTACATTTATCCTATTGTTTTTGATATGGAATAAGACAAAATGAGATCCTCAGCATAAGATAACATACAGTGTAATGTGTTATGTTCATGAACAAAAACATAAGCGATGACAAAACATTTTGATTTCTCTGCAAAATGTTGGAATAAAATGGAATTGATGAATTTTCACATTTTATGTTGAGGCCTTGAGTTAAAATAAATAAAATTGTAAAAAACAAGATTTCCAAAATCAAACGGGAATGGACTTACTGGACTTGCTGGTGTAAGCAGGGGGACCTTGCGAGCTCAGTGGGGGAATCATCCCCTGGTGCTGCAAAAACAATAAATATCCTGTCTTATGATGGACTTGGGTACACACATGCTTGCCTGTGCCCTGTTCGAAATAGCCAGGAATCTGACCAGGAGAAGTGGGGTAAAAACCGAGAGAAATTTTGGAATTTTCTATTTCCTTTCCTCCCTTAAATTATTGTACAACCTCAAATCAGAAAAAATGGCACAGCAAATACACACTGGAAAATATAAATACATGAAAACAAAATGTCCCTTTTATTTACTTTGACTTTTATTTAATTGCATACAGTATAAGAACAGGGTGGTTCCTGTTTTTTTGGCCAGCTTCATTTCTTTTGTTAAAAAATCCATTCATCCTTTCTTACAGTTCAGGCCTGCCACAAAATGACAGACACTCAAAAGCCAGAGTCTGTCATTATATAGTGTTGTGTCAGTGCTTTTGGCAAAAAGTCCTTTTTAGTTATGTGATGGCAGCATTAATGCAGAAAAGTACATTAAAAATATATGCTGCATTATAGAAACCATCCTTTACAAGGACTTTCATGCATTTATCAACTAACACAATGCAACACAATCCAAATAAAAAAAGTCAGGAAAAAACCATGGGAGTCACTAACATAATGGTCAGAAACACAACAAAACTAAGTATTATTATATTTCTTTTGTCTCTGTACAGATTCATTTGGGTTTTTTTAACTGTTGTATACTGTGCATACCCTCAACCTGAAAAGATAGGGCTTATAGTTTAACATCATTAATTATTATGTTTATTGTTAGGGTTTACTTAAGCCATCAAGCTAAATGTTTAGGAATCAACTAATTACCTGTCATATTTTCTAATGTTAGCTAACTAATTAACATTATCCAAAATATCATTAGCTAACTACAATTGGAATTTTAGTTTTAGTAAAAAAAAAAAAAGGTCAAATATCTACAGCTGTGTTAACATTTAATTGAATACAAATGTGTTAGATGTTCGTAGAGAATCAACTACTTATTATAAATCGACTTCTCATACATTCCCGTAGCATCACTGCCATAGATTTTGAGAAATTGTTTTTTATCCGGTTTATGGTCAATGCATTTACTCACAGAATCTGAGTGTCCATTTACTTCAATGACACTGCATGGAACAGTTTTTTTTCACTCCCTCAAAACTCGATGGATAAATGCCATTACTTTGTCCCGTCCCCAGATGCTCAGCGTCTTCGGGAGGTGAATAGAGCTGTGGGCTGGCCTCGGCTGAACTGGATGCTGAGTTTCCTCATGGTGATTGGAAGATCAGTTGAAAGAATAAACAATTTTGCTTGACAGCTACAATGCTCACAAAAATTAGGGAATATTTCAAAGTGAATATGAAGTAATTAAAAAAAGCATTTGATTTCATGTCATTACACAAGATCACCATAAAAGCAAATGAAAATCAAAGAAAGTTGTTAGATTGCGCAAATGAGATGCAAACTTAAATATCATTACTAAGTAGCATGTGACATATTCATGAGGATGAACTGAATCATGTTAAACTGGATGAGAGTACCACACATTGACTGTTCAGTAGTGTGTATGATCACCCAATACTGTCTAAACACACTGACAGTGATGGGGCATGGACAGGATCAGATTGTCCAG